>CATIWR010052157.1:0-49404 GCA_949677035.1 Omphalea diandra | reverse complement strand
TCAGTTAAAGTGAAGTACAAAAATAGAATGGACTTGAATTGCCGTAAAATTTAAAACATATAATGAATATCATAAAATATCCAAAAATGTTAATTAACCTGAGTTTTGGGAAAAAAAAATAAAATTTGATACATTGTAAATAACATGCCCTAAAATTTAAAAACTACTTATGAATGCCACAACATGCTCAAAAATTATACTGACTTGAATTGCTTAAAAATTTATAATATTATTAATGGTATAAAATATACAAAAAAAATTATTTATCCGAAATTGACCAAAAAAATGAAAAATTTATATAAATTGTAAAGAATTATTCTCTTAAAAATTATAAATTAATTAAAAATAGTGTAAAATACTCAAAAATTATTTTTCCTTGATTTGGCATGAAATTTAGAGTATAATAAATTTCATAAAATATCCAAAATTAAAAAATTGAAAAATATATATTAATATGATTCCTTATAAATTTAAACGACTTCCAAAGGTGTCGAAAAAAAATAACATTATGCCATAAAAATTTCATAAAATTCTAAATATTTCATAAAATTTACGAATATTTCATAATGTCCATTCTGAACTTAATGTTGAATTCTTAGTTGTTTGGTCTTTGTTTTGAATTTAATTTTTATTTTTTAAAAAGGATGTTGGACTACCGCGAATTTCGAAATAACTCAAGAGACAATCATGTCCACAATCACTGCTTGACAAGGTTCTCAGGTAACCGTTGGAAGTTAAAAATCGCGAGGGAAACTTGTTGGTAGAGACTGCAAACTCAAAAAAAGAAGGTGAACACTTTTGGCAGAGGAATTCGAGTCCAAAGTCGCATCGTTTACAAAATAAATCGTGACCGTTACTTTTGAGAGTAGGTGAAAGACAATGACTATATTTTCCTGATGCACTAATCAGAAGCTGCCACGTGGACTAGCCGTTAGACACAAATAAGGTTTTCCTTATGGAATTTGGAATTCGCGACTGCGAATAATTAATAAGGATCGCGAAACAATTGTCAAACATTTAATGCGAAAATCTGTCTTGCATATTTTGATGATTTTGTACAAGTTTTGTTGCAACGTCTCTTTGGTGGATAGATTATAAATATCTCGCCAAACAGATGTAAATGAAAGGGAATTAATAACTTTGTGCCAAAACTCTTGCAATTTTGCTACTCACTCTTTTCTATTTTTTAAGTCATTATTGGGTGTAAGCATAAACACCAAGTGTAATAGGTTATAGTGCGAGCCTATCAAAACACTAAGATAGGTTATTGTGTGAGCCTGTTAAAACACAAGTTGTAAAGGTTGTTGTGTAAGCCTCAAAACACAAGTGTATAAGCTGTTGTGTGAGCCTTCAAAACATAAGTGTAAAAGTTTGGTGTAAGCTTGAAAACACCTTTGAAAGATAGAGGAATACCTAATTTTGAAGAATTAGAGAGTGGACGTAGGCTTGATTATACCCGAACCATTATAAATCTTGTGTTTCCTCTCATCTTATTTCTCCTCTCTCTTTCCAATTTTAATTTTTATACACCAATTCAACCCCTCCCCTCCTTCTTGGTTCCTAGAGCCAACACTTATGTGGCCCTAAGTCTATTTGAATGGTTAGAAACATCCTAAATACAAAATTAGCCATTATTAGTTGTTTTAGTAAAACTAGCCATTATAGGCTTCCAATGATTATTGGGAATATTCCCATAAATGTTTGGATGCACGAAACTACTAGAAAAAATTACTGAAATTTTTGCTCGATCATTGAGAATGTCTAATATTCATTTGATGCACTTTCATGGGCATTAGTGATATTCCACAATCGTTGAAGCCAACTTTATACAAACACCTCTACTAAAATGGTAATAACTTCATGTACGAAGCCCAAAATTGCAAATTATTCATCGTCCTAGAAACTAAACTCAAAGATCTTTTTTCAATATATGGTACATCATCTAATTTCATGTAAAATGGTCTATGGAGCATTTTAAAGTTACCCCATCTACTTGACAACTTTAATTTTTGTATGACCTTTTTTTATTAAAATCTTCATGACTTTCTTTATACTTCTTAGGTTTGTGCATGGTTTAATTCTTTAAAAAGTAGGCATCTTCAACGTTCCAACCATATATAAATAGATCTTTTAATTCTTGAAGAATTACTCTACATAAAGTTTTTAATTTCATACTTTAGCAATTTTGCTAGCTTTTGTCTTAACAACATTGGAATTTCACAACTATCATTGAATTAACTTATCAATGCTCATTAAGGTGTTGCCATGATTATTAACCATATTCATAAAACTTTTCTTCAATTGTTAGGCTAGTCACTCTTTTCAGGGTCACCTCTCATGAACAATCTCTTTTATTTTTCTTGGATATAACTAACATATAAATACTTAGAATAGATGTTAGAACTTCTCAACATTTTGTCATAATCAAAACCAATAAAATTAATGGCATTAAGGCCTTGGAGTCAACATTCTCTCCTATTGCAAACAAGCCCAATTAGACTATTGGACTTTAGGTTTGGAGCATGGAACTTAAAGCCCAAAGTTGGTGCATTGAGCATTTAGTGGATCAAATTAGTAGATCATTGACAGACCCAAGATAAGCCCAATCCAGGAGTGGAAGCTCTTTATGGAGTTCTGTCGACATGCCCAACAAGTTAGAAAAAAAGTTAAAAAATTCACTGTCTTAGGACAAGGTTTCATTAAGACAAGACATGTCTCTTTAAGACATAAGTGGGTGAGGTTGTTAAGGTTGTCTTAATTAATACATAATGGATAAAGTTTGTTATAAAATGGATAATATTTTAATTAAGACAAGATAACATGTCCTAACATCAACCAAGGTGGCACTAACATGGATGGATAGGGATGAGTCATCAAGTCAAAGTCAAAGTCAGGGTCAAAACTAAAGTCTAAGATACACTGAGATTTTATCTTCCTAATATCATCCTACTTCTTCTTTATTGGCCAAAAGAGATTTTCGTTATATAATTAGGATATTTTGTTTGTGTTTTAGTCATATAAGTAAAGTTAGGAGAATCTTGTAAGATCTTTTCTTGTGATGGTCCAATACCCTTATAGCCAATCACATGGCACTATTTGCTTTCTTATTTCAATAGGATTAATGGATTTAGAATATTTTTTTAAGAAGCCAAACCTTGATGGCTAAATTCTACTTAAGGATTTTAAGGTTTGCTTCTTTAAGTCTTAGTTATAGTTTCAAGCATATAAGGCTATATATAGAGCCCTCCCATTTGACCAAGCTTAATAAGATTAAATAATATTTTCCTTTGGCAAATTTTGCTTATGAGATTATTCTCTTTCTCGAGTTCTTGAAAGAACTTGGTGAAGTTGTTAAGTGGATTTCTTAATAACTTTGCAAACTAGTTATTTCTATGCTTAAATTGGCTTTAGATAATCTAGGTTTTGAATTAACAACCTTTAAATGTTTTTAACTTAGGTTGCTAGAAACAGGTTTTAGTTTGGATTTAAAGTTCCTTAACATTTCATTCTTGAAACAATCCTTGCTAATTTAATTAAACATATAAGTTAGGGAGTTAAATGATGAAAAAATATTGATGCTAAATATATAAACAACAAACATGGCATCAAATACTTCTCTCCCTTTTTAGAAATCGTATAAAAAGGCTTTATAAGTTAAACACTTACTTTATCTTTCTAAAGTAACCTAATCAACTCTTTGAAAATAATATATACAGAATTTTTAAAAATCATATAAAAGGCTTTATAAATTAAACACTCATTTTGTCTTTCTAAAGCTACCTAATCAACATTATCTCTTCCCCTAAATTGATACATAAATAGCCAATTGAAAGCATATGAGTAAGGATAATTTATTAATGCACCGATTAAGCATGTATCATATTCTCTCATTATTCATTCACCGTTATTTGAATACTTTACCAAATTAAGCTTTATGGTGAATAAATTGCCACCTATAATCAAGTGATTTTAGGTACCCATATTTTTTTTTTTATCCTTGGTAGTTAGTACACAATATCATATTTAAATGATGTATCCTAGCATAGTAAGATTATGCCTTATTGTTGAACCTCAAGGTTTCAAGTCTTGTTTTGATGATCATAAACATATCAAAGATCTAAAATTTGTCCAAGTTTTTTGTATTAGATCTTGCAGGAATAACGCCTCTTTGAGCTATGATGATTGGAGACAAAATCATAATTAAAAACTCTAAGAGTTGAATAGTGAAGATCAAAGCAAACTCAACTTAACAAACCAACGAGAGTTGTCTACTTCCAATAAGCATTATAGACTTCGCAACGAGCATTGGAATATCATAACAGGCATTAGAGAAACACTATAGCTTAAGTAAAGCTCTTTGGACTTCTCAACAATTGTTGTCCATGCTTTCAACAAGCATTGGACTACAGCTTAGACATTACTATATGCATTGGATCTCACAATATGCGTTGTTCTTGACTTATAATAAATGTAGTTCTTTTGTAATAGGCACTGGACAAAATGCCTTAGATTGAGCAAAATACTTTAGAACTCGAAATGAGCATTGACCCTTCACAACAGGCGTTAAAAAAGCTCTCTAGATTATGCCAAAACCTCTAGAGCCCCTAATGAGGTACACTCAATATCTTAACAAGTGTCAAGCATATCTAATAAGCATTGGAAGTTCACTAATAGACGTTGAAAATGTGCTCTAGTTTGAGCTATAATCTTTAGACCCCTTAACGAAGGACACTCATTTCTCAACACATATTGAAGGTGCCGCCAATGAGTATTATGAATCTTTCAATAGTCATTGAAGCATTTTTAGACACCTTGTAAAATAAAGCATCAAGTTCATACTTTATAGAAATCAACAATAGGCATTGATCTTCCTCCAATGGGCATTGAGGTTTTAAAATAACAATAAATGTTTTATGTTTAACAATCATTGAAGAAAAAGTTAAATAAATGAATGTAAAAGTTAAAGAATGAGCCTTGAGCCAACTACTGGAAGCTAACACTCGTTGAGCTTATGGGAAAGTTATTGGCTTATGAGATCACTCTTAAGAACCCTGTTGAAAACATAAGGATATGAAAGAAACACTTGGCATTGAAAGCCAAAGAGGTGCATTCTGAATCTCCATCTACTTCTATTTACTAACAACTTCCTCTTCTAGTGATGATGAAGATAATAGTGAGAAGAGCATATTGCCTTCATCACCAATCAAATAAAGAAATTCCTTTCAAACAAGAAGGATAGAAAGGTAAGGAACTACAAAAAGAAAGGCAGCAAAACTCAACTCACCTACTTTGGATACAATGAGAAAGGGCATATAAAATCACATTGTCTTAAGATCAAGAAAAACATATTCCTCTCTAGAAAACACACCTCCAAGAAAGGAAAAAAGTGTATAAAACCACTTAGGATTACTCTAGTGATTCCAAACTTTATGAAGATGAGATGAGAAAGGAACTTGCCAACCTTTATCTTATAGTAGTTGAGGAGCAATAAAATGAATCCTCAAGGGAACACACATCCAAGAGTGATAGTGACGATGATGGTGATAAAGAGGTAAACCCTTTTGACTCTTAATCTAGAGATAAATTGTACTATATAATTACCAAACTCATTATGAGTATTGAGACTCTCAATTCTAACGCCTCCTCTCTTCAAAAAGAAAACAAATCCTTAAACAAATATTCTAAGGGTGAAAAAACTTCAGTAAAAGAGGTGGAGTCTCTCACAGCTGAGAACCTTAAGCAAAAGGAAAGTCTCATCAAGTTCACTAAAGGAAAGGAGAAGTTAGACTCCATCCTTGAGGCTTAAAGGAGTCCATCAATCAAGTATAGATTAGGCTACATTGTTGCTACTTCAATTACTCCTTCCGCCTCTCAAACACACTTTGTTAAGGCAAAAGAGAAGTTTATCTATTATGAGACAAAAGGTTTCCAAGAAGGGAAATGTCACAAATAATGGCTTAAAAGGAAAGTCTCAACACAATCACACAATTGAAAAATACTTCTTTTAAAGCAAACTATGTTTACATGTATCACTCTTACAAGCCTAAGAGGCAAAGTACAGAAATATACAAAAATTGGCATAATTATGGATATAGACACACACAACACTTAAGAGTTTCTCACATGAGAAATACTCCTAGACAGATTGTTCAAAGGAGTTATATGTCTAAAAGACACTATTTGCATGTCCCACCTAGAAGTAGGATACCAACTCACATTGATGGTGATTATTTTTATTATGGTATAAATAGCCATATTGCCTATCATTGCCAATCTAAAAGGCATGATGAGTTGTTGGTAAGAGCTAACCCTTAGGACCCAAGATGGTTTGGGTACCTAAGACATTATCTTTGTTGTTTTATGGATGTTCTTGAAATCCCAAATTGGAGAGCAAGAATGGTATCTTAAAAGTGGATGTTCAAAGTACATGATACGAGAAAAAAAAGTTCTTCACAAAATTGGAAAAGATTAAAGGCCTTAGAAATGTGTCTTTTAGAGACAATGGCAAAACCAAAATTGTTGGCATAGGTAAAGTTGATAAGGATGATGACTCACCTATTCTTGATAAAGTTTAGCTTTTTAATGGACTCAAACACAATTTGCTAAGTGTAAGTCAGCTCTGTGACAAAGTCCTTAGAGTCATGTTTGAGATGCAGGCATGATATGTATCAAGAATGAGTGACAATAAAATTCTATTCATTGGCAGAAAAGTTTATAATAGTTATGTGATTAGTTTAAACTCTCTTACAAACCATAATACAAAGTGTTTAGTTTCAATAGTTGATGGTAATAGAACTCCTTATTATGCTAAAGAGAAGAGACTTGGTTGAAGGTCTACCTAAAATCAAGTTCATAAAAGAAAGAGTTTGTAAAGGATGCCAAAGAGGTAAATAAATTAAATCCTTACTCAAAGCCAAAAATAAGGTAAGTTCTTTTAAACCATTGTAATTGCTTTACATGGATCTTTATGGTCCACTAAGGTATCTAGTTTAGGAGGCATGCATTATGCATTTATCATTATAGATGATTTTTCTAGATATACTTGGGTGTTGTTCTTATCACATAAATATTCTTATTTTGGTGCATTTAGAACTTTTGCTAAGAGAATTCAAAAACAAGAGGATTTGAAAATCTCTTCTATTAGAAGTGGACCATAGAGGTGGGTTTGATAATGCTAAGTTTCATAACTTTTGTGAAGAGTATGGTATCTCGCATAACTTCTCAACTCTTAAAACACCTCAACAAAATGGGGTAATGGAAAGGAAAAATGGAACTCTTCAAGAAATGACTAGACCCATGTTGAATGAGCATAATCTTCCTAAGTATTGTTAGGTTGAAGCTGTAAACACTTCTTGTTATATCTTGAATAGAGTCTTAGTAAGACCCCTGTTAAAAAAACCTTTATGTGAGTTATGGAATAATAAAAAATTCAAGATTGCATATTTCAGAGTTTTTAATTACAAATGTCTTATTCTAAATACTAAAGACAACCTTAGTAAGTTTGACTCTAAATTCAATGAAGGAATTTTCCTTGGATACTCTATTACTTGCAAAGGGTATAGAGTCTTCAACAAGAGAACACTTGTTGTAAAGGAGTTTATGCATGTTGTATTTGATGAATCTAACCCCACTTCTTCAAGAAAAGAAAAAGATATTAATGATCTTGTAGGTCCTTTCAGTGAGCTAAACATTAGAGAAGAAGGAAAGAATATGGATAAGCTACAAGACATGAGAAATGAAAGAAATAAAGATCCATCTCCTCCAACTTCTAATGAAGAGCAAACTCAGTTAGAAAAGGACTAGATTATTAAGAAAGATCACTTAAGAGATCTTATCATTGATTATTCATTAAGTCGGGTAACAACTAGATCATCTTTTAGAAATACACGTACTAATATTACTTTTATATCCTTTATTGAGCCTAAGACCATAGATGAGGCCATTAGAAATGAATATTGGGTTCTCACTATACAAGAAGAACTTAATCAATTTAAAAGAAACAAAATATGGACCCTAATTCCTATACCTCGTAACCATTTTGTTATTGGAACCAAATGGATATATAGAAACAAACTTAATGAACATGAAGTCATTGCTAGAAATAAGGCTCGATTAGTAAACAATGGCTATAACCAAGAAGAAGGGATTGATTTTTATGAGACTTTTGTACCTGTAGCTATACTTAGAAGCTATTAGAATTCTGCTTACATTTGCATCTCACATGAATATCAAGTTATATAAAAAAAAAAAAAAAAAAGATGTCAAAAGTGCTTTTCTTAATAGGTACAGTAAAGAGGAAGTTTATGTTTAGCAACCTTCTGGTTTTGAAAGCCATTTCTTTCCTAATCATGTGTTCAAGCTAACCAAAGCCTTATATGGCTTGAAGCAAGCTCTAAGAGCTTGGTATGAGAGATTGAGTAAGTTTTTCTTTTTTATAAAAAAGGGTTTCTCCAAAGGTTTGATAGATACAACTTTTTTTTCCTAAGAAAAAGAAAGGGGATATATTATTAGTGTAAATATGCATAGATGATATCATATTTAGTGTTATTAATGTTTGTTTATGTGAAAATTTCTTTAAAGTAATGAAGAGTGAGTTTGAAAGTAGTATGATAGGAGAACTCAAATTCTTCCTTGAATTACAAATCAAACAAGACAAAGAAGGAATCTTCATCAACCAAGCCAAATATACAAAGGAATTAATCAAAATATTTGGCATGGACAACAACAAACCTTATAAAACACCAATGACTACTAACATCAAGCTAGGCATGGATGAACATGGTAAGAATATGGACTAAAAACTATACAGAGGTATGATTGGTAGTCTACTCTATCTCATAGCCTCTGAACATGATAGTATATTCAGTGTTTGCTTATATACTAGATATCAATCTAATCCTAAATAGTCTCACTTACATTTTATGAAACACATACTTAAATATCTTGTTAGTACTTCTAACTTAGGACTTTGGTATCCTAAGAACTCCTCATTTGAACTGAATACATTTTATGATATTGATTTTGTTGGGTGTACCTTAGATAGAAATAGCACTTCAGGCACATGTCAATTACTTGGTTAATGCTTAATGTCTTATAGTAGCAAAAAACAAGTTGTTTTATCAACTGCTGGAGTTGAATATGTAGCAGTTAGCCTATGTTGTGCCCAAATCTTATAGATAAAACAACTTATTGATTACAAAGTTATTATAAATTAAGTTGCTATTAAATGTGATAACACTAGTGCCTTAAACTTGTCTAAAAATCTTATTCAACATTTTAAAAGTAAGCATATAGATATAAGACAACACTTTTTTAATGATCATGCTAATATTGGCAACATTGTGTTGGAATTTATTGATACTAACCATCAATTGGCAGATATTTTCACTAAACCTCTTTATGCTGAAATGATGCAATTCATCAAAAAATAACATGGTGTGATTAATGGAAATACCTTGGAATAAATCCAAATAGGTTCATCTCATTTTCAGTCCATTTATAATCCTTGTCGCATATGATGATATTTAATCACTATTAAAAGTCTTTAGATTCAATAACTAAAGATTTAATATGTATGCTATTGATTAAACTGTCCATATGTTTGTTGAATTCATAATCATTTCATTGAATTTGATTAATAACATGCATCAGCTAAGCTTTTAAATTTGTTGTGTCATTGAAAAATCTATTTTAAACTAAGCTTTTGGTTGAGAAACATAGCCAATGGTCATTGCTTATCTCATAAAGACTATTGTGCTGCATGTAAGTTTTTTAATTTGATTTTATTGGTCTCTATGATTGTTGTGTATCCCCAATGATCGTTGCAATGGTCATTGCGAACCAACCACCATAGTTGGTTAAAGATCTCTTATAAGACCAAGCTAACAGTTTTGTCCAACAACTGTTGAACATTCCCAATGGTCATATTTTTTTTAAAAAAAAAGGAGGGGGAAACCTGTGGAACCTCTATTTAAATCCCTTATACCCTAAAATTAGTTTTACTTTCTGCTATTGCTTTGCTTTCTCTTTATCCCTCTTAATTTATGTTACATATTCCCTTGCATCAATCATTTAATCACACTTATAAGGGCACCTAAACCTGACTCCACCAAGAGGTACAAACAACCAGTTAGATAGAACCCCCAACCTTCATATTCTAGCTTTGACATTGAAGAAAACCTAGCTTTCATATTGGCACAATAAAAGAAGAGAGTTGCAAAACCCTCTACAACCCAATAATAAACTAAGAAAGCTAAAACATCTTAGGAATCTAAGGGAGAAAGTAAGGCTACTGAAACAAAGCATGCTCCTAAACATGTTCTAAACCTGCTACTACTTCTCTAATTTATCAGTTATCTTTCAAAACTAATGAAGAGAAGACCATGGCTTAGAAATTACTAAGTGACAACTTTATGGTGGGAAGTTCTTCGAATGGAATGACCTGTAAAGATACATTTGGCAAATCAAGTTAAGGATTTGATGATAGGCATTAAGTGGGAACTCTTTTATTACATTAGAGAACCTTTATATTTGGAGCTAACTCTGAAGTTCTCACAACCTTGAAAGTTTAAGGGAATGATTATAAAGTTTATGTTAAAGCAAGCATAATCAAATTCATGTTACTTAGGAAGAAGTACAAGCTTAAGCCAAATGACTTAGTTAGGTACTTTGATGCTACCAATAGTAGTTTGATAGTGCCTCTTCCAACCTTCAAAATAAATGTTAATCAATTTTGGAAATTAATCTCTGATGGGAATACAAACTACAAAACAACAACAACAAAGCTTTTAAGATCAAAAGCCATGCTTTGAGGATTACTCATAGGTTCATCACATGGAACATTAATGGAAAGGGTCATTCAAATGGCAATTGCATAATGATGGACTTATTATTATTATTTTTTTTTATCTCTAGTGCATGAAGAACAAACAAAAGGTAAACACCTTTTGACTTTTAATGCAAAGAGTTGTTGGGGAAGTTGATAAGCTAAATGCATTTGTGATGGCCCGTTACATCACCAAGATAGCTAAATTGGTGAAGGTTATCCCCCTCAACTAAGGTAGAGCTTGAAGATAATGATTTGATATTGGAGCTGTTGCCTATAAATAAACCTATTTAGGAGAATAATGTTATTGAGTATTGAGTATAGGTATATTGTAGAGGTTAGATAATGGGTTGATCAAGCTAGTGCTTGAGGAAGGAGGTGTTCCTTAAGAGGAAAAGATAAACGAAGATATTAAAGAAGTTGTAAGGGATGGGGTTCATTCTGTTAGCAATATTAGGGTGAGTGCACCTATTCCATCTACTCTATCTCTCTCTCTCTTTTTGAGCAAAGGTCCTTAAGCAACTGGAAGCTCTTACTGCTACAATGAGAAGAGTTGGAGCATCTTTCACCTTTCTTCTTTAAAAGGTGAATCAACTCAAGGGTGACTTGAAAGATGTGAATCAAACCTTTGACTAGATTATGGAAGGGTTGAATATGCAACTAGGGATTCTAAGTGCTCAAGAATAATAAGAAGTTCTACTAGAGAATAGCCAAAAGCCCAAAAGCACTCCCTCCAAGGAACCAAAAGAGACCAAACAACTTGCACCACCAGTTGAGCCAGTATAACCTAAGGCATCACCCTTAGAATCCTTATACTCTCAATACCAAACCACTCATCCTCATAAGTCATATGCATAATTATTTTTATTTAATTTTTTCTTTTTTTTTCAAAAATAGTTGATGTTGGATAATATATCTTTTGCAATGTAAAGAAAATTGTTGTCTATATTCTCTCACATTGAATAAATGGTTTATATATGCTTTTTTACTTGATCTTTTACTTATTATTTACTTCTTGTTGATAATGACAAAGAGGGATAAATACAATGGTACATATAATATGAGCATATCTTAAGAGGGACACTCGTATCTTAACAGGCATTGAAGGTGCTGCCAATAGGCATTGCGAATTCTCTAACAATCGTTGAAGCATTTCTAAACACCTTGTAAAATCAAGCATCAAGTTCATACTTTTTGGAAATCAATAATAAAACATTGATCTTCCTCCAGTGGGCATTGACATTTAAAAATAATGACCATTGTTTATGTCTAATGATCATTAAAGAAAAAGTGAAATAAACAAATCTAAAAGTCAAAGAAGGAGCCTTAAGCCAACTACTTTTTAAAAGCTAGTCCCAATAGGTGTCTCGATAGAGTCAATGATTATTGAAAGTGTATTTTATTTGACAACCACTCATTTGCTTAAAATCAATGATGGTTAATGCATTAGCAATGGGCTAGAGACTACTCAATTGGCATTGATAACCTACAACTGCAATGTGAACTGAGCTTTCTTTCTAACAACTAGTTTTTTGTTTAAGACTATAAAAGGACCCATTCTTAATAAAAATAAGTAGAGAACTATTTCATTTAGTGAGTATTCTATTGTGAAAGCTATTCTCAATGAAAAGGGTGAAAAAATAGTGATCTAGCAATCAAGAGAAGTTCAATATTCAAAGTTTGCAAGAGTTATCTTCAAATAGAGTTTGAAGAATAAGCTTTTTAGAAATTATCTTCACATTCTTAACCTTATCAAGCATACCTTGTGAGACTACTTAAAGTGTCTTTATTACTTGAGTGAGAAAGTTTTTCCTTCTTCTTAAATTAAGGTATTTAGTTTAAAGAAACTTTAAGTTGAGAAACCTTAGAAGCTCTATCTTGTGAAAGGTTTAAAGTGGTACCTAGAAACTACTTTCGATCAAGGTTAAGTAGTATTTGTGAACTACTTGTAAGAGGTTAATAGGCCCTGAGAATTTTTCACTGGTAAAAGCTTAGTAATGCCTAGAAACTTACCTTTGTAAAGGTTGTTGATAACAACACCTTAAGCTATCAAGATAGTGAAGGCTCTAGTGGAAATACTAGAGGAAAGGACATAGGCTAGTTGTGTTGAACCTCTATAAATCTTATGTCTTAATATTTCATCTATTTTCGCATTTAGTTTTAATTTGTATTAGTTGCCATTGCCCTATTCAATTCCCCTTATAGGGCACTAAGGGACAACACTTATGACTATATATACCATAATAATAGCAATAACCATTAAATCTTTTAGGTTTATATCTAGATGCATGATCATTTGGTATATCATATGACCTATATGTGCATGTGCAAACACAATATTACCTAAACCTTAAGGTTTATATATAAAAGCATGATTGAGCTTTTTCTTTGGCAACCAAATGAATGCTTGTGCATTTGGATTAGCTTTTACCTTTTCTGTTTATGCATATGCATTAGTCTCATATGAGGCATTATGTGTTCTAGTGTTAAAAGGGCTAGATGTTCTATTATGCTTAACCTTTATATGACTAAAGAATGTAAAAGGTGGATGCATGAATGAGGCCATTTTCATGTTAACTAAGTGATCCTTAAAGGCTTCTACATTTATATTCGATAAATTCTCCATTTTCAAATTCTCAACCTCTTTTTGTAAAACTTAAACTTTTTTGCCAATTAAAATTTTCTTTACCAAATGTAGAAGAGTTATTTTCTAATTTTGAAATTTTTCTTTAAGCTTGGAAGAGGAGATTTTCAACTATTTATATTTTTTTGGAAATATATGCAATAAGCTCATATAATTGATCATATGAGAGAGAGTCAAAAGGTTTTACCTCATTATTGTTCTCATTTCACTTTCTTCTTCTTGTATTTGATCAACAATCATAAAACACAATTTCATCTTTTCTTTCATTGGGCTTTCTTCTTCTTTTAATGAGCTTGAGCAATCCCAAGTTTTGGCTTTTAGCGCTTTCTTATGATTTTTCTTAGACGACTTCTTTTTCTTCTTCTTAAGGGCAATCCATTTCAAATGACTGGGTTTATTGCACTTCCAGCATAATAGATGGTTATTCCTTAAGGAGTTACCCTTTTTGCCATTAATGAAAAACTTAAGAATTTGCTCCATGATAATGTCTACCTCATCTTCTTCACTTAAAGAATGTTCATTTTCACTAAATGAGAAAGATGGGGAAGAAGAAGAGGAGGATTTTTTTCTTGTTTTGCCTTAAATGAAACATTCTTCCTCTTTAAACTTTCATCACTATTAGGTTCCTCCAATGTGATTTCATTAGCTAGTAGATTCCCTATAGGCTTATCAAACGAGATAGAGCTTTCATTTTATAAGTTTCCTTGATGGCAGTCTCTTTGTTTCTTATTTTCTTCTTAGGAACTATTCTAAGGATCTTGGACATCATATCTTCATTAGAGTATGTCTTACCTAATGCCTTTAAAGACCCTACTATGTTGATGAAGTAGTTGTACATATTGGTGATGGTCTCATGAGGCTAATATATGAAGGTCTCATACTCGTAAGTATGAATTTGTATCTTTTTCTTCTTCTTATTCGCTTCATTAGTGCCTTCATGTTGGGTTTGGAGAGTGTCCCAAATTTCTGTACTAGATGTGCACATTTCTAATTTTGGATATTAGGACTTGAACATAAATAAAAAATGCATAACTCTCATGTAATTAAGGTTGGTCATCTTTCCTTCAAGTGTTCAATCATTTTTTAGGCACCAAGACTTTACCTACTTTCTTATGGAAACTCTTCTTAATTCTACAATAGTGTTCTATAAATCAATTATTTCACTATTATGGAAGATTTTTATATAATTCTTTCAATACAAATAATCAATACCATTAAAAAAGTGAGGTTTGAAGATTGATTGAGCTTTTTCTTAGAATGATATGACCTTTACTCTTTGCAATTACATCTAAAAAAAAAAAGCTTGGCTCTGATATTAATTGCTAATGTCAAATGGAGCACAAAAAGAAGGTGATAGGATATGGAAAATGACACAAAATTTTAACTTTGATGCTTAATCACACTCAACGAAGGGGGAAGGAGAAAATGAGAATGACACCACAATTTATAGAAATTTGAGAATAATCCTTCTTATGTCTATTAGTGCATCGAATTTCGTGGTTTTGCACTCGAACAAATGGAATCTTGCTTATGACTTCTACCTTTTATTGATCATCAGGGGATCAAGAAGACAAAGGTCATGCATTGGTAATGACCCTTAATCATGGCTTGTGATTTGAATTAATGGGGGATCCTTGGATCATACAAGATATAAGTCCCTTTTCCAAAGTTGGGGTCAATACGGGACCAAGGCCAGATGATACATTGATACCATCCCTAAGTGAAATATGGAGTCGCCACCCGACTTTGGTTAAGATAAAAACCCAAGTAAAGACAAATTTTGAGCCTAAACAAGTCATTTATAAGGTCCAATTTGTCTTCACCTCATTAAAGATCAGGTTCAGGAGTAAGGTACGACTTGGGAAAGAGGTTAGGCACCCCCAAGTCACTTTGATATAGGTATCCAACCTTCGGGCAATCAATGGTTCATTTTCATACTTTGCCTTTATTAATCAATTTCTCATTTATCTACCTAGGCACAACCATTTAAGCAAGCCATCAACCATAACAATAAAGTATGCAATGCATGAATGATATACAAGACATGAGAAATAAATAAATAACATATACAAGGTAAGGATGAGGGATACATATCTAAATGGTCAGATTGTCATGCATACCTATTCATTCTCAATAGGCATAATTAATTAGGAATGGGGTCATGCATCATGGCATGGGGGTTTTAGCATGCATTATCATTAATCCATTTAAATACATTATGCATAATCACATAAGAAAATAATCAAGGCTAAGTTCATGGCCTAACTTAAGCAGTAGCACCTACACCTAAAGAAAGAGAAGAAGTTAGTAATCAAAAGATAAAAAATAAAAATAGAAACTAAAGGAAAAGCAAATAAAGTTCTTATTAACTATCTTACCCTACCTCTAAAATTAGGTGCCTAAATATACATATAGTGTCTATGGTAACACATCCTAACATCACCAAATCAATAAACAAACAGAAAACAAATGCATGAATCATGAACATATAAAGAAGTAAACCTATAATGCAAAACACATGAAGGATATTGAATGGCCTAAGGCAAAACCTATCATAAGAGGGATTCTAAGATTAATGAATTCTTACCCTATGTATCTCTAAAAGAGCATGACATCCATATGTACCACTAACCATATAGGGTTAGCATACAACACAAGAATAGAAAAGATTAGGGCCAAAACATGATTCACATACTTTAAGCATATAAACTCTTAACACAAAGTGAGCTCTCAAGGTCAATGGAACTTCAAGTTTCTCATTTGCTCATGGCCCTAAAGTGACCAACAACAAAGTAGAAATCATCATTAAATATACATTAGAGAGCATGAACATTAAGATAGTAAAAGCCATTTGCAAAACCTATTAAAACTCCATTTTTGAAGTGAATAGGGGTCCTTGGCTATCTAGCCTTGCCTTATTCTACCATTAGAGTGATGAAGAAACATAAAAGAAAACATTAGATAATAGAAATTTGAATGAGAATAAAAGAGGTTGCACAAGATTATGCCCAAGAAACTAAGGTTGTATAGCCCAGAATGGTGGGGTGTACAACCCCCAAATCTTTAGTTTTTAAAAACATAAAAAGAAAGAAGAAGGAGAAGAACAAAAAAGGAAGTGAATGCTCTTGGATACCCTTATATGATTTTATGCCCTTAGAGGCTCATAAGGCATTCAATATCCTCTAAAAATCCTTAGGGAATGCATAAAAGTGAAGAGTAAAGACCTAGTTCTACCTTGGAATGAGTTGGGGTGAAGTAGGGTTTAGGTTTTTTGTGTGTTGAGGCGTGTTTAAGAAGTAATTCCAGTAGAGTCACCTTAAGGTTTTCAAACCTCCTCTCCCTTTTCAAAATGAGGGGTATTTATAGAGGGAGAAGGGTGCATCAAAGCCAGAAATGGTTCTAGTTATACCAAGTTCATATCCAATCATAAAAAATAAGGTGAATTTTTTGGAATTAGGATTTATGTGAGTTATACAACAATCTGTTAGGGTTGTACAACTTTAAGGTTTAAAAGGGGGACCAATTCTAGAATGTTCATAAGACAAGGGTTTAAGGGAGGGTTTTGCAACACTATGATTGGTTGTACAACCATGCTTTATAGGTTGTACATGCCTACTTAATGGGTCATACAACCCACTAAGCTTGGCAGGGAGTTTTGGGCTTGGCTTTAGGTTTTGGACCTATGCTTGGTTTTGGGCTTCTCCAAGGTTTCCTAAGGCCTTGATTCTATTCCTTTGGCTTTTCACTTTGCATTTTAAGGAATATATTTAGAGATTTTCATCATCAGGCTTTGCATCCTAAGACTTAAGAATATGATGTTCACAACGTCCTCCCCTCTAGTGTCTTTATTAGAGTTTTCTCACTCTCTTTTAAAGGCTAAGATAACTTATCCTTTTTTTTAACTAAGAATGAACCTTTATACTCTCTTTTTATTAGGCTTAAGAGAGAAATCTAATCAATTCTTTTTCAGCTCACCACCAACCTAAGCAATATAGTTTTTGTGCACTACCTTAAGCCTACCCCAACTTATTCAAGGTATAAATTAAATCTTTCATAATTAAGGATTTCATAAAAACTAAAACCCTAAAAACTAACTAATAGTGATCCTCACACAAGAGATTTAAATAGTGCTAAAAAAATAACTTGTAATACTCACCTTAACCCTTTACAAGAATGAAGAAAGAAAGGGAGATAAGACTTGAAGCCTTTAATGTTTGATGAAGCTTATTTTAGCATTTTTGATATCATAGGCAACCTTCCACATATCATATTAGGTGTCCTTATATAGCTCTAAATTCATTTGAATGGTTAGAAATACCCAAAATACAAAACTAGTTATTACTAATCCTTTTTAGCAAAACTAGCCATCACAGGCTTCCAATGATCATTAGGAATGTTTTCGTGGGCATTAGAGTGCATAGAATTAATACAAAAAACTACTAAAAATTCTCCATAAGCATTGAGAGTGTCCAACAGTCATTAGATGCACTTTAACAAGCGTTGGTGATATTCCACGGTCGTTGAAGCTAACTTTGCATAGACATCTCTTACTAAAATGTTTGTAACTTCTTCCACAGAGCTCTAAATTGCAAATCATTTTATTTTTCTAGAAATTAGACTAAAAGGTAATTCTTTCCATTTATGGCACATCATCCAATTTCATGTAAATCGATATTTAAAGCATTTTGAAGTCAATCCATCTATTGGATACTTTAATTTTAGTATGATCTTTCTTTATTAAAATCTTCATAAGTTTCTCTATACTCCTTGATTTTTGAATGTTTTAATTTTTTTTTAAAAGTAGACATATTTAACTTTCCAACCATATATAATGGCTCTTTTATTTCTTTTAAAATTACTCTACATAACTCTTTCAATTTTACCCTTTTATAGATATGGGTACTTTTATCCAATAGCTATTGGGAATTTACAACTGACATTGAATTAACTTGGCAACACACATTAAGGTTTTACCATGGTCATTAACTGTATTCACAAAGCTTTTCTTTAATTGCTAATCTAGTCACTCTTCTAAGGATCACCTTTCATAAACACTCTTTAATTTTTCAAATATAACTAACATATAAATACTTAGAAGAGATATTAGAACTTTTAATTATTTTGTCAATATTCAAATAATAAAATTAATGAAATTGAAACCTTGAGGTTAATAAGGTATGTTGTGTGAGAGATTGGTGTGATTGGTGAGGTCGTCTTGTAATAGTAAAGTTTTGGTGGGTGAGGGGTTGGTTATGGTTGTTGTGTTAGTCTAACAGTGGAGGCAATCTATTAAGAGGTTAGCGTGTGAGGAATTATTGTGTTAGGTACATTCACTATGATAAAATATTGGACTAAAGATATAATTATTTTTGTTGCTAGATAATGATACAATGTTGATAAAAAAAAAAAAAAAAAGAATGAGCATTGTAGAAATTTTAAGATTTAATGACATTGCTATGAAAATCAGTGGTGGAGTTTAAATCCATTGCTAGAATTTTATATTAATATGGCACCAGAATTAGTGATGGAATGATAACAAAAAATTATGTGATTAACTTCTTTTTGCTTCAAAATGAAATTCTAAAAATTTTTTGAGGAAAAATTTTTAGCAATAGATTTTATTCCCATCACTAAATAACAATATTTTTTTTTTGTAACTAATTGGTTGACTTCAAAATAAAGATTTAAGAATTACTTGAGAAAAAAGTTTAACGATGAGTTATAGTTTTGTAGCTAAATAGTGATAAATTTTATTTTCATTATTAAATAGTGACATATTAGTTTTCGATCACTAAATACCTATAGATTAGCAATGCAAAGTTTTCATTACTAATTTTTTGGATCCAAAATGAAAATTTGAGAATTATTTAACAAAAAATTAGTGACAACTTTTAGTTATATTGCTTTCATCACTAAATAGCAATGGATTAATGATGAAATTTTTTGTCACTAATTTTCTAATCTCGATATGAAAATTTTGAATGTTTTTCTTCCATTTAGTAACAAAATTTAAATTTTAATGATAAAAATTTTCATTGTTAAAAATTTTACTTCCTCATTATTTCTTCTCACCTCATTTTTCATATTATTTTCTCAAATTTTCTCCCTTTGTTTTTCTACCTTATTCTTTCTTCTTTATATATTTTTTTTTTCCTTCTAGGGGTTTCAAAATGGGACATAATATGTAAGTTTGATATGTAAAATATGTAAAATTTTTGTATTAGGATTGAAGTTTAGCAAGTCTATATTGGTAAATGGTTTGACCATTTATGACATTGCCTAAAACAAGTCATGTAACTAGCTTATTCGTTAATCTATTATGACCCATTAAATTTCATGTGTCATTTTGGGTTAATTATAACCATGTATTTTATACTAGTATCAAGGTTAATATGGTAATTTGATTAAAATAAATAAAATGCATCAAAAATAAAATTGACAAAAATGAACATATACAAAAGAACAAACTAAAAAAAAAAAATTTAAAAGAAAGCAATAGCACGTCAAAAACTAGCTATCTAATTGTTTTAAGTTTTATAAGAGCAAAACGCTATTTTCTTTTCTTCATTCTCAAAAGTCATCTTAATATCTTTCTTTTGTCTTTAGTTTTTTTTTTTTCTTCTTTATTCTTCAAAATCTTCTCCATTAAATCTCAAAATCTTCTTCAATTTGATATTGTTATTGTTTGCAAAAAAAGGTTAGTGAAATATATGTGATTTGAGATTTTAATTCCATGTTTTGGCTATTTTTTTATTGCATTTTGACTATAACTTCTCTTTTTTATTTATGGAACACTTTCTTGAGTGTGACAGTCCTTATTCCTTACTTTTTATTATTGTTCCCATTCTATAAGAATTAAAAGAGCTATTTTTTTTAATAAGTGAGCTTTGTTTCTTTGATGGTCTTTTAATAAGATTTATTGAAGAAAAAAACTTTTCTTTTGTTTTTGGATTGATTTAAGATTGAAAATTAAAATTGTTATTAAAAATGATAAAGGTTGTGTTTTTTTTTAATGGTTTTAGCACATAGGAAGGTGCAAAATTTTTTTTTTTTTAGCTTTACCTTTTTTGGATTTACATATCTATGCATATGGGAATTTGTTTATTTGTTCTCTAAAATAAAACAAATGTGGATTGTTTTATCATTTTTAGCTATCAAAAATAAGTTTCTAAGCTTTGAGTTCTTCTATTTCATTTTGTTTGATTCATTTTTTATTTGATTTTTTTGATTAGCCCTGAATCATTTCTATTAAGGTTGATAAAGATATAGTTAACATAGAAGAGAATGATGGGGTTAAGGAGTTAAAAGTTGTCGTTACTAGAATGGACAGAACGAAGGCCAAAAAAGGTTAAAAAATTATCTTTGATTGTGTGGAGGTATTTTGAGTTAGTTAAAGGGAAGACAAGAAAAGAAATACAAGAATCAAGGCTTGCAGAAAGATGTATATAGCAAACAAGTACGAGACAGGTAACATGAATCGTCACATACCTAGATTCCTAAAAGAGATGATAGAGATAAAGGTCAGACTTTAATATCCTAAAGTGATGGGTCTGTTTATGAATTATGTGAAATTTGATTCTAGCATATTTGGGAAATTGATTGTTATTACTATTATTATGCATGATTTGCCATTCAATTCGTTGAGTGGGTAAAAATGATAAATTTATTATGTTATTTAAGATTTGATTTATATATCATATCAATGAATACTTATAGGTCAGATTGTATGAAGATTTTTAATACGGAAAAGGTTTGTGTAAAATCTATAGTAGAGACTATATTAGGGAGGATATGCTTAACTTCTAATTTTTAGGCCTTTATTACCATTAATGGATATATTTGCTTAACTAGGCACTTCATTGACAAAGATTGGAAATTGCAAAAGAGAATATTAAATTTTTGTTATATGGCTCCTCCTCATATTGAGGTAGCATTGTGTGAAAAAATTATAATTTTTTTGTTATATTCCTCCTTCTCATATTAGGGTAACATTGTGTGAAAAATTCATAATTTCTTATATGGTTGGTAAATTGATACTAAAAAGTTTGTATTACATTTGGATAAATGTAATTACTAAAAATATGTGTGTTCATATCTTAAAAAATCTTTTGGTTGCTAAAAGGGGACTTGTGAATAAAAGAGACTTTTTTCATATAGGATGTTATGCTCATATATTGAACTTGATAATTCAATATGGCTTGAAAGAGATTGATGATTTAGTTGTAAAAATTAGAAAAGGCATTAAGTATGTGAAGGGATCTCAAGCTAGAAAAATTAAACTTTTAGAGTGTGTTGGTATTTATGCTTTAAATTCAAGAAAAAATCTTAGACAAGGTATTCCTACTAGGTGGAATTCAACGCATTTGATGTTAGATAATACTTTATATCATCAAAATGTTTTAACACATCTTCCAATGTGTGACTCGAATTTCAAGCATTGTCCATCCTTTCATTTTTAGCATCAAATATGCAATAGAAAATCTTTTTTTTTTTTAGTGTTTGTTGCATATTTAACTTTGAAAGATAGCATGTGTAGTGGAGATGTGTACATGGATCAATGTGTAATTGATGTTGGGAGATGCTCAAAATATTAGTCTAGATATAGCAGAATATTAGTTATTCTTGTGATTTTAGTTCCTAGATACAAGTTAAACTTTGTTGAGTGGTGTCGTAAGAAGGTCTATGATGATATGGGTTTAGTTAAGTCTATGAAAGTAAAAAATGACATCTTTTCCTTATGAGTTTGTTAATGCTAAAAATTTGAGTAATGACATAATTATTCAAGTTTTTAGGACCTAATCCATGCAAAGAGTGCAGGTTGATGTAATTGAATCCTTTTCAGCTAAACATATATTGAAGGTACTACTCTTCTTTATTTTATTTAAATATGAAACAAAGCTATTTTTTAATTCCATTTATTCAATGTCTCAAATTTTAAAATTTATTAACTAATATTTCTTAATTCTTTCATATATTCAAATATAAAATAACTAAATTTAGTGTCAATTTTTATATATTTACTAGGAGTTTGACTTTTTAAGTGTGATGATATTGTTCTCCTGAAAGAGGCAACTAGATTTTTATCTTGATGAATGAAAATGGGCCAAAAAATTAAGTTATATGTGTTATCACATTGGAAAGGAAACTAGTATAAGTGTCTCAAATTGTAGCCATGGCTAATGAGATTCTAGCTATTCCTATTACCATAGTAGGTTTTGAAAATGCATTTAGCAATGGTGAAATGCTTGATCAGTATAAAACTGCACTTAAGCCTGATATAGTGGAAGCCTTAGTGTTTAATAGAGATTGTCTATTTGGTGATCAAGGTATAATTTAATCTTAAGTCATACAATTATTTTAAAAACTTATATTTGACTAATTAATTCTTTCATTTTTGCTTTATAGATGCAAAGAAATCTAATATGAACTAAATTAAGGACAAGCTTAAAGTTATAAAGAGTGAAGAGAGCTATTAAGGAAATTTCATTCCAAATGAGAAATGCATCACGAAAGCTTAAAATCTTGCCTTATTTGGATATACCATATTTGGGCCTACCTTATTTAGAGCTTCCATATTTACACATGACTTATTTGAACCTGCCATATTTGGACAATCTTCTTCATAAGGGTAAAATGGTCATTTTTATGCCTAATTTCATGTGTGGATTCTCAAGATGAATTCTACAAATCTAACTCTATAAATGGAGAAATAGCACCAAAAATATTTTAAAAGATTGTACAAGGTTCCAATAAGCTTTCAATAATATTTCAAGCATCTTTTGATGGAAGAATAAGATTCCTAACGAGAACATAAAGGGGCAGTACATATGGTAAAAGAGGTAAAAAAAAAAAAACAAATGTCAAGCCAAATATCTTTCAAGATATTTAAGATCTAAAGAATATTATTTCCCTTCCATACTTGGCTAAATTATACTTCCTCTTTAGAATAAGATTTCTTTTGTTTCATGAATTGAATTATTAGTTAATAATTAGAAAGTTTGGATGCTCTTCTTAACCAAACAGGCATGAAGGTTTTCCAGCTTATATTTTCCTAATTCTAGTTTAGGAATTAGTCCCTTGTTCCTAAATAGAGGAATTAGTCCCTTGTTCCTAAATAGATGAGCAATGTAATGCTTATAAATAAGTCATCCAAATCATGTATTTAAAATTAAATTTTGATCAATATAATGTAGATTTATTGTGAGAAATTATTCACTTCTTTTGTTCTTCAAAGAACTTTGTAAAATTATTCAAGTGTGGGCTTAATTAACTTTGCAAACTTGTTTAATTCCAAAATTAAAATTGACTTAGTTCATTCTAGGTTTGAACATTAAACACCCTTTAATTCTTTATAATTAGGTTACTAGAAACAAATTTTCTAGAAGCCTAGTTGGGAACTAAAGTCTCTTGCTTGACTCTTGAACAATTTTTGGGCAAGGGTAACAACATTATATATAGGTTTAGGACAAATTATCTATGTTCATATTATTTAGTGTTAGAGCTTAGGCTTCAAAATCAAGTACGTATCCTTTATGTTTCTTATTCTTTGTGTTTAATTCTTATTCTTTTTATTCTTCCTGTTTTAGTTGCTTTCTCTATGTTTATTCTTCTCTATATGTTTTGTTCTTCTCATTTTCAAAAATTCATTTTCATTTGTGTTTCCTCTTCTCAAATTTGTTTTTTTCATCTTTGTTCTTGATTATTTGTTTCTTATTTCAATTTCAAGGCCATTCAAGTAATAAAAAAAAAAAAAAAAGAGTTTGCAAATTGCACTTGTTCCCATCAATTCAGTTTCCATTAGTTTGTTTATCTTCTTTGTGTTCTTATGTTTAGCTTCAGTTATAAAAAGAAAAAAAGATGTCAAAAGCAAAAAAAAAAAAAAAACAAAAAAACAAAAAAGAGGAGACATATGAAAAAAGAGAAAAGCCAAGAAAGAAGACAAAAATAAAGAAGCTAAGAATTGCAATTTGGCTTGTTTGCAACTATTAGATTTGGCTTAGCCTTTGTTTCTATTTGTTTCCATTTATTTTTGATTGTTTTAGTTTGCTTCCATTTATTTCTATTTGTTTATGTTTATTTTCATTTGCTTTCTTTGTGTTCTAAAGTTGATTCTAATTTGAAATTGCTTGTTTGCTTTATGAATAAGCTTGAACTTGATAATAGTAGCTTTAGTTTGATAAGAGTCATTTTAGCATATATTTTTAGGTTAAAAATTAGGAATTTTTCTTATTTTTATAGTGTTTTATTTTAAAATAGTTAATTTAGTATTTCTTTTATGTTTGCATAAAAAATTCTCAAAAAAGGAGCTAAATTGCAGTTTTTAGCATGTTGCATGTCCCATGCATTGGACATAGAGTTGACCAGTCAACATAACAATTCGTAATTAGTAGATAAGTGTGTGGACTATTGCATGACCCATATATTGAGCCATGCTAAGTCTCAAATCTAGAACTGAGAAATGCAAGCATGCTGCCTTTTTAAGATAACAAATACCTAATCTGGATAGCAATTCTTAGGGAAACAAAGAGCAAATTTTTAGGAGAGAAAAGAGGATACAAGATCTGTACTAAATAAAAAGAATATTTGTGAAGATTAGAGGTCATATTCTCTTTTAGGGTTTTCATTGTTTTTGTTTAACTAGACTATTCTATTGAAAATTCTTCTACTCAATTCAATGGATTCTTTCTTCTTTGTTTCTTTTTCTTCTTTTAGGATGAACTAATTCTTAAATTCTAAGGATTAAGGTGAAAACCCAATATTTATTTCATGAATCTATGAAGTGATTTTTGTTGCAATTGTGTTATGTGTCTTGATTTAATATGTTTGAGCTTAATTGATCTTATATGCATGAACAACCACATATTTGCAATGTTTGAGATTCTAGATGATGAAGTGAGAGTGAAAGTTTAGGGTTAGTCTTAGCATATTAAACTAGAAGATTGAGACCACGACAGTAGGCTCAACTTTTAGAGATATTCAAGGATTATTCATGAAACTTAATGCATTGTTATTGAATTTTGTGATCATAAGAGTAGGCATAATTTCTATAATAATAGACATAATTTTTCTTAAGAGAGATTATTGGATAAATTAGGAAAATCCATCTTTAAGCACAATTCAATCTCAATTAAAACAATTTTCTTGATATATTTATGGAATGGTATTGTGGTGTACTCGAATTCCCTAGAAATCATTCCCATAGGAGTTTCTTTTAATTTAATTTTAGTTTTGTTTAATTATTTTTGCAATTTCAACTTTTGTTTATTATTCTCTTATTATTTGGATTGTTAGATAATAGAAAACTTAATACTTTATTGGTACTTATGTAAAATAATCCTCATAGGAATGATCTCCATAATTTATTATATTAATTAAAGTGATTTGTACGCTTGCAAGAGTTTATACGCAATAAGTTTTTGGCATCATTATCAGAGATTGGTTTTTCATAATATCAATTTCACTTAAGATTTATATTAATATAGTATTTAAATTCTACATTTTTAATAATTTTATGAGTATAATTTTAGTTTTTTTTTTATAGACAAAGCCCTTGGTGAAACCAAAAACAAAAAAGGAGTTTGCTTACAAATATAATGGCTGACGAAAGAAGATTAAGAGTGTTACTAGAATTCATCACGCCGCAAACACAAGAAGCTTAGTTAAGCATTACAAAACTAGTTATTGTAGCCAAGAATTTTGAAATCTAACAGACAATTATCCAAATGGTGCAACAAAACACATTTGGGTGTGAAGCTACTAAGGATCTAAATGCCTATATCACTAATTTCTTAGAAAGATGAGCAACTTTCAAGATTAATGGGGTAACAAATAATGCAATCCAATTACAATTATTTCTATTCTCCTTGAGAGATAAAGCTAAAAGGTGGTTGAATTCTATGATACCTAACTCATTTGCTACTTGGGAGGATCACTTTAAGGCTTTGTTAGCAAAACATTTTCCATCTAGCAAAACCACACAATTGAGGCAAGTAATTGCAAGCTTTCAAAAAGAGCTTGGTGAGACATTATATGAAGCATGGGAGACATTTAAGGAGTTGCAAATAGATGTCTACATCATGGTTTGAAGGATTGGTTGATAGTCCAAACCTTCTATAATGGGCTAAACCATTCGGTGCACATTATTATTGATGTCAAAACAAAAGGTGCATTCATGGAAAAGTCAATTGATGAAGCACATGCATATTATTAGAATAGATAGCCTCAAACAACTACCAATAGGCAAGTGAAAGGGGAATTGACAAGCAAGTTATGGGTGTCCACGACGTTGATGCCTATACCATGCTTAATGCCAAGGTGGATGCTCTTGTAAAAAATCTTGGAAGTGTTAATATGCATGCTATTAATACCTTCCCATTGAATTGAAAAAGGCGTAGAGGAGAACACATAGGAACCGAATTCCAAGTGGGGAGTTCTTTTATTTAAAATCCAAGTGAGCAAGTGCAATATGTTTCTAACTTGAATAGGTAGCCTCATAATCCATATTCTAAAACTTATAATCCCAAGTGGAGGAATCATCCTAACTTCTTATAGAGCAATCAAGGCATTCAAGCTAAGCCTTCTCATCTAATCCAATCAACTCAATAAGAAGAGAAACAATCTTAAGACATGCAAAAATTTTTAATTGAGAAGTTTGAGAAGGTGGAGACCAAGCTAGACAAGATTGATAAACTTGAATTGAGGGAACCAAATGGAGCAACACCACTAACACTTGGAGATGAAAATTAGACAATTGGCTAACATTATCAAGGAAAGAATGTAAGGTACACTCCCTAGCAAGACTAAAATAAACCTAAGAGAGTAATGCAAGACAATTATTTTAAAAAATGGCATAAAGATACCTAACCCCTTATGTAAAAACAAGTGTGAAAGTGAGAAAACAACCTGAAAATGGTTAGAAATTCTAAAATTTCAGTCTAAGAGAGTGATGTAGCAGCCTTAAATTTCAGTTCGAATAAGAAAAAAAAATGGAAAAAGCTAAAGAGGAAGAAGAAGTAAGTCTACACCAGTAAAACCTTATGTTTCACCCATCCTTTTTCCTCATCGATTGAAATTGCATAAGTTTGAGAAGTGATATGCTTAGTTCTTAGAGATTTTCAAGTAAATTCATACCAATATTCCATTTGTTGAGGTCTTAGCACAAATGCCAAAATATGTAAAATTTTTCAAACAACTTTTGTTTAACAAAAGGAAGTTAAAGGAATTCAAGACCATAGCTTTCTTTGAGGAATGTAGCACCATAATCCAAAACAAGCTTCCACTAAAGCTTAAGGATCCAAAGAGTTTCTCTATTCCTTGCCAAATTTCTCATTATAAATTTGATAGAGTATTATATGATTTAGGTGCTACTATTAGTCTAATGCCTATTTTTATTTGCAAGGAATTAAAGCTTAGTAAGATCTAACCAATTACTGTGACATTGCAATTAGTGGATCGCTCTATCAAATACCCAGTTGGATTGGTGGAGAAAATTTTCATGCAAATAGGGAAGATCATTATACCAATAGATTTCATTATGCTTAATATGGATGTAGATGTGGACATGCCATTTATCTTTGGAATACCATTCTTATCAACCGTAGGAGCTATAATTGATGTGAAGAATGGGAAGTTAACTTTGAATGTGATGGGAGAATCAATAGAGTTCAATATTTTCAAAGCAATAAAACAATCTTCTCCTATTGAAGATTGCAATAGGATGGATGGAGTTTATGAGCTAGTTCAAGAGGTTTCTTAGCAAAAGGATCCTAAGGATCTATTAGAAGCTTGTCTGGCTCAAAGGGTATCACCATTGCATAAGAATCATGAAAATGCAGTCCATATTTTGGAAGCAACCCCTTCATTTAAAAGATTATAGGTTTGAGAATTTAGGACAAGGTAAGGCTTTTCCTTTAATCGAAAAAGCTCCAATTCTAGAGCCAAAATTTGGTCCTCTTCATTTGAGATATGCATTCCAAGGTGATGCTTATGAAAATACCTAGATATATAAGAAGAAAGATAAGTTATGGCATGCTAAGCAATTTCACAAACCCTTACTTGAAGTTAAACAACAAGTGGTGTAAGTTTTTCTACATGAAGCTTTAGAACTGTAAGGAGATGGTGCTAAAATGTTCAAAGTGAATTGCCAACATTTGAAGCCTTCTTTCTGTGATGATGCACTGCAAAATGGAGAAATTCTTCTCCTAAATTCACCTTGAAGCTAATAATTTATGGAAAAAGTCAAGCTAATGACTTTAAACAAACACTTATTGGGAGGCAACACAATGGTTTAATGTATTTCAATCAATTTTGTTTATTTGTTTCAATTTCTACATGTTATTTTTTTTATTATTTTTAATTTTCAGTTAGTTTGATCTTTAAATTCTTAGAAATTTTGTAGTTTTTGCTAGTTTAATTCAGTTCAATTATTATTTTTATGTTTAATTTGAGCTAATTTAGTTAATTTTGATTATTATAGGTTATTTTAGGAGCAATGATCATAGGGCAGCAACAACATATGAGATTATGAAAGGTACAACACTTTGAAGGTTTAAAAATGGAGGAAAATAATGAAATCAGTTGCAAACATGTCGCACGGGCCATGCATTGGACCATGCAACGTTAGATGACAACCTAATTAAATATCCATCTTGCTTTCCTTCTAACCCTAACACACAAATTTTAAACTTTATTCACAGTCACCTTCCTCTTCTCTCAACCTACCCACTTTCTCTTTCGTTCAAAAACCACCCAAATCTCATTATGTCTATCACTAAAAAGTTACAAAAAAGAAATCCAATCAATTTTTTTTTTACCAGGTTCTCTCTGAAAAACAAAAAAAAAAAATCAAAGCCACAATATAATTAAGCGCATAGATCAAATTAAGAATAAGTTGAATAGTGATAAGATCAATTGACATCTTTCTTTGCACAAATGGGGTTCTAGCAACAACATCCAGAACAAATCAATGATTTTTATTTTTTTCTTTTTTCCAATTTAATTTTTGTTTCTTCTATTTTCTTTTTCTTTTATTTTTTGTTCTATTTTTTTTGTTGGTACTGTTATTTTGGTATTTTGTGTTCCAAATTAGTATAGGTTTGGAATTGATATTTTTAGTAATTTTAGTTTGGAACATTTTGCATTTATGTTGCAGGGTTTGAATTAGTAATATGGTTTTTTTTTTTTTGGTGATATTTGAATGTTTGAATGTTTGGGTGTTTGGTTAATTTGATATTTTGTTTATTGAAGTATTTGTTTTTTTAATATCAATCATTTGACTTTTTTTATTTACTGTAAATTGTGTCTACTAGTTTATTTGTTTAGTAATTTGTTATTTTTGGAGAATGCAATAGTGCAAAAAAAAAATTTATTTGTGGAAATTATGCTTATTATTTTGCAGGTGAATAAACTAAATTGTGATTATTGAAAAATTAGCAACTGTGTGGTTATTAGTTTATGAAGATAGAAACTTTGAGTATTTGATTTATGATTTTTAGTTTTGTTTTTCATGAATGGTGATGTATTTTTAGGGATATGCCTGGATTGTGATTGTTAAAAAAATTGCATTGTGATTAACTTTTATGAACTAATGATAATTCTCAGTGTGTGAAAATAGAAATTTGTTGATTAGATTGAGAATTTTGTTCAACAGTTGTATTTTTAATGAATGAAAATATGTTTTTATGGATTTGGATGCGTTTATGGTTATAGAAATTTTTGCAAAATGAGATACTGATGTGTAGGTACTTGAGAATTTTGTTGGATTATCTGTATACTATAAACATGCTACTGCATTTAATTCTAGGTACATGGTTTGTGCCCTGCTGGTCCATACACCTCTATTGGCAAAGTTGAAATGTGGCAATAAATTTTACGAAATGGACAATTATAGAAATTCAGAATTAGCACGAAGACAACTCCAAGTCACATGAAATAGGAGTTTTTTTTTTTTTGCCCTTGCAATTTTATTTTCCTTTTCAAATATTAAGGATAATGTTTACATTAAGTTTGGGGAAGAGAATTGAGTTGATTCTTTTAATCTTTTATTTTTTGCAAATATTGAAATTGGATTTATTCTTTCAATTTTTTTAGGATTCATTTAAATTCTAAAAATGAAATTTTAATTTGTTGATTTGAGGATCTAAATGTTTTATTTCCTTTTTGGCTAGGTTGTTTGCTATAAAAGTGAAGATAAATTAACTTGAGAGTGATCACTTCATGATTTGTGAATTCTTGGATTTTGGAATGCTTATAATGGAACTATGCATAATCAATTTTATTAGAAAATTTGGACATTTGAATAAACATGATAAAAGATGCATGTAATTTCTTGTTAGATTGATTGAGAAACTTGCGTGAATCATTACACCTAGGAATTGATCGCTTGTTTATATTTAAGCATATGTATGCTAGTTTTTTAAAAAATTTTCCACTAATTCTAAGACATATAATCTTTTGAGACGAAATATTAATTCACATTTGATCAAAGAAATGATTTATGCATTCTTTGTGTTAACTTATTTAGCTCCATCAATACCCTAGCCATTTTTATTCTTTGTACCCTTTTTGAGCCTTGAAATGCACTCTAAGAGTGTATATAAGCCTTTTTCTTGGTATCCTTAACATTACTTATTACCATATTGCTCATATTATGACCTACCCACCAAAAGAATCTTAGAATTGAAATTTTTAAGTGGCATTTGAATTTTCATTATGTTTGTTGAAAAAGTTGAATTTCCTTCTTGATTATATATTTAAGCATGTGCAAATGTTTGATATTTGAAAAGATAAAAAAAGTTGGGATGTAATGCTTGCATGTTTACAATTTGTTGGTTAGTTGGGTTAGTGTAAAAAAGAAAAATAATAGAAAAAACAAAAGGTGAAAAAATAGAAAAAGATAAAAAAAAAAAAAAAAAAAAAAAAAAAAAGAAGAAAAAGTTGAGAATTGTGAAGTCTTTTGAGCTCTAATGGTTAAATTATTTAAAGTTCACAAATTTATGTTAATTGCATTATGTACACAATTTACTCTTAAGCCTTGTGATGAATTTGAATTATTTGAGTGATCATTACTAAGGAATGAAAGAGTGAAGTGTTTGATAAGTTGGGAAATTTTGAAAATATATGGAAGTTTTTAGTGTTGCTTGATTATTTTCATTTTTAGAATTCTCTTGTTTGAACCTTTTTATCTTTTTCTTTGGCAATTCATTTTTCCTCTAACCACATTACAAGTTAATAAAGGTCTTTTAATCCTTGAGGTCTGTAATTACATTAGTGAAGATATATTGCGTGTTCTTGCCTATGAAATTATTCAAAACATTATTTTAGGAAGAGGTTTGATAATGTTTGTTTGTATTAGGTTTATTTTAAATTGCATCAAAAATGAAAAAGGAGTTTTATGGTTTTTACATATTTCTTAATTGATTTATGCCTAGAATTGTTTGAAAAATTTTGAGAGTGAACTTCAATGTCATAAATTTTCTTATGAGTTTGATTGTGTTAATTTATTATTGAGTTTTCTAAGTTCAAGGGTTTACAATTGCGATTTGAGAAGTTCTCTTATTATTTCTTTTCTTTGCTTAAGGACAAGCAAAGCTCCAAGTTTAGGGGTGTTCGATAGGAGCCATTTTAGTATAAATTTTTAGGTTGGAAATTAGGAATTTTTCTTATTTTTATAGTATTTTATTTTAGAATAGTTATTTTTTATTTTTTTATGTTTGCACAAGAAATTATCGAAAAAGGAGCTAAATTGTAGTTTTCAATAGTGTTGCATGAGCTATTACATGACCCATGTGTTGGATCATATAAAGACACAGAGTTGACTAGCCAACAAAATAGAATCATAATTAAAAGATAAGTGCATGTGTTGTTGCATGCCCCATGCATCGAGTCATGTAAAACTTCATATCCAGAATTGAGAAATGCAAGCAAACTGCCTTTTTACAATAACAAAGACCTAATCTTGATAGAGATTCCTAGGCGGAAAAAAAGTAAATTTTTAACACAGAAAAGTGAATCCAAGATCTACACCAAATAAAAAGAAGATTTTGTGAAGATTGGAGGTCATATTCTCTTTTAGGGTTTTCATTGTTTTTGTTTAGCAAGACTCTGGGTTCTTTCTCTTTTGTTTTCTTTTCTTCTTTTAGGATGAACTAATTCTTCAATTATAAGGATTAGGATACCCAATATTTATTTCATGAATTTATGAAGTGATTTTTGCTTCAATTGTGTTGTGTGTCTTGATTTTAAGCTTAATGAATTTTATTTGTATGAATAGTTGCATATGTGCAATGCTTTAGATTATAGATGATGGAGCGAGAGTGGAAGTTTAGGTTTAGTATTAACATATTAAATTAGAAGATTGAGATCACAAGATTAGGCTCGCGTTTTAGAGATATTCAAGGATTATTCATAAAACTTAATGCATTGTTATTGAATTTTGTGATCATGAGAGTATACATAATTTCAGTAATAATAGACAAAATTTTGCTCGAGAGAGATTATTGGGTAAATTAGGAAAATCCATTTTCAAGCATAACTCAATCTTAATTAAAACAATTCTCTTGACATAATTATGGAATAATATTATAGAGTACCCGAATTTCCTATAAATCATTGTCATAAGAGTTTCTTTTAATTTAATTTCATTTTGTTTAATTATTTTTACAATTTCAATTTTTGTTTATTATTCTATTATTATTTTGATTGCTAGATAATAAGTATATTAAGACTTTATTGGTACTTATGTAAAACAATTCTCATGGGGATGATATTTACTCTTCATTATATTACTTAAAGCAATTTGTGCACTTGCAAGAGTTTTACACTTAACAATTTTCAAAAGAACTAAAAGAAAAGAACTATAAGTGGTAAAAAGCAAGAGTGGTAAGCTTATTAGAGCATCTCCAATAGTACTTCTTATTTTAAAAAGCATCTTTTACACAATAAAGAATATCTTAAAGAATCTTTAAATATAAAGAGTGAAGAAATTTATGCAATTTCAATAGAATCTTGATATTTTTAATCTTCATTTTGCTTTATCTAATAAACATTAATGCTCAATGAAATCAAATGACTATTGTGGGATGAAAGAGAAAGCCTTTTTCAATAAACAAAGCAAATAGATAGATATTAATTAATATCTTGTATGAAAAATTGAAATTTTTTAATGACAATTAAAGTGGAGAGTGAAATTTGACTCTACATATGGAGAGCCAAACCAGCTCTCTACTCTAAAAATTTTAAAAAAATATAGAGTATATTAGAGACCATTTTCTTGGATTAACTCTTTAAAGTAAAGAATTTTGCTTAAATGAAGAGCCTATTAGAGATGCTCTGGTTAAAGCTTATTTTGTGTGAAATACGAATGTGAGTGTCATCTTTAATTATAAGCACATGAGAGAGTGCTTTGTGAGATATCTATTTATTTCCCTATTTCTTGATTTACAATGATAGGTTAGGAAGATAAGAGGCGAAGTCTCTAATGGCCAACAAGATATAACAATAACAAGCCAACAATTTCAAAATTTTATGAGAAAGGTGGTCCCGACGAGTACTTAGCATGGGAAAAATAAGTGAAGATCACGTTTGAATACCACAACTATTCTGAAGAAAATAAGGTATCAGTTGCTACTCTTGTATTTAAAGATAATATCTTGTTATGGTAGGAACAATTGGCATTAATTAGAGCAAATTGTGGATGGAACTCTATTTCTACATGGCGAGAACTAAAGAAAAGAATACGAAAGTAGTTACACCAAATTCCTATAAAGACTTGTTTCAAAAGCCTATATAAGCTTCTAGGAGAATTAAAAATAAAAAAGCTACCATTGATGATAAGTTTAAATTACAACCATATGCAAGGAGAATGAGAAGTAAATTCATTTTGAAGGGACTAAATCTAATTCTTCATGGGAAGGTGGCAAATTAATTCTAACAATAAAAGAGAAGGGTAAGCTAAAAGATGAGATTCTTATTTCTAAAGGTACAATTGAAACTTAAACTTCTTCTTTATATGATGATGTGTTACCACTATCAGAGGATTTTTCTAATGCTATAATTATAAGTCTCATACATGATGATATATTGGTTGTAAATAAAGATGACGATGATGTTGATTGAAAAGAAAAACAAATAATGAGAGAGAGAGAGAGAGAGAGAATGTGCATATAAAAGTGCAAAAGAAATAACAATTGTGCAACAAAATGAAAGGTGTAAGATAAGAGCTTAAAAAGGGTGTACAAAACAAAAGAGATATGCATGCAAAAAGAGAGGTTGTGCAAGAGTAAAGTCTTTATGTAAAATAGAGTAATGTGAGGGAAACCTATTTTTCATCAACACTTGTAACCATCTTCTTGTTTTAAGAGACATATTTTATTGTTAACGATTAATATGATATTTTGTACAGTGCTTTTATATCTCTTTTAAAAGGGTGTGAAGAGTTATTTTTCAAAGAGGAGCCAAAAGGATTAGCATCCAAGGAAAAAATAAGCACTAAGTAGACTTCATTATTAGTTCCTAGGCCATTCATGAAAAGGAAAGTGCATTAATAAAAAAACATGAGATTGGAAAGGAATTATTTTCCTCAAAACTAATGATTGTACCTTTGTGTTATGAGGTTTCTTTTAGTTCTCAGCTTTATTTTGCTTCTAACAATTTTTCTTTTAGTTTTAACACCTTGTTTTGCTACTCATAAACTTGACATCTCTTTATCTAGTGTTTTTTTTCTTTTCAAAATTATTTAAATTTTCAGTATTTATTCATACTAGGTGGAAAAGGCAATTTTACAAATGATGTTCTACTAATATTTTCTTATTTAGATGGAATTCTTTTAAGCTTTGTTTAGTTGAATATGTGTTGTGTTTGAACCTAGTGGAAAATTTTATATGTATACATGGTGTTTCGAGAGAACAAAATTTCTTTTGTGACTGCATGGATTAATTATTATAAAAATACATTACAAGGTAAAGAAAATTTGGTTCCTAATGCTTCATTGTGAAGGTATTACCTTCTTGCTACTTTAAATGCAAAATTCTTGGGTTTTAAGAACAATAAATAGTTATATGTAGATGGCCATGATTTTAACCAGTTCTTTCAAGCCTTCTAAAAGGGTTGCTTTTGAAAAATATTGGTTGCTTTTGAAAAAAACTTTAGGCATAATGGATTTTTGTTTAAAGACAATCAATTGTGTGTGCATAAATATAATTTGCATGAGTTTTTAGTTACAAAAACAAATGAAGAGAGTTTAATAGGACACTTTGGTATGTTAAAAATTTTAGATGTTTTGCATGAATACTCTTATTGGCCTAACATGCAATTGGATGTATAAAAGATTTGTGATAGATGTGTTGCATGCGAATAAGCTAAGCCCAAAACTAAACCACATGGATTATACATGACTTTACCTGTTGCTAGCATACTTTGGATTGATCTTTCTATGAATTTGGTCTTAGGTTTGCCTAGGTATAAATGTGGTAATTCAATTTTTGTTATGGTTGATTGTTTTTCTAAAATAGTGCACTTTATTGCATGTCACAAAACTAATGATGCAATTAACCTTGTTAATTTATTTTTCAATGAGATTGTGTGATTGCTAATTTGTTTATGGCAAGGATGTTTCAAATTATATATTGAAAGAAAAGTTCATTTTGTTATGATTATAAGGATTGAATGCTATATACAAGGTAAGTATGGTGTTAGAATTATTTTTGTTATTACTATGTTTCTCTTTATCTTGATATAGGTCAAGATTCGAGAACGAATCTTTATGAAGAAATGGGGTATGATATGAATCAAAGTAGTGGTAAGCTTAAAGTTGTAAAGAAAGAAGGGAGTTATCAAGAAAATTTCATTTGAAAGGAAAAAGACATCACAAAAACGTGAAATTCTGCCTTATTTAGAGCTACTATATTTGGACTTGCCCTATTTGAACTTACTTTATTTAGACCTGCCTTACTTAAACCTGACATATTTAGACCTACTTTATTTGGAGCTACCATATTTGGACTTACCTTATTTGAACTTACCTTATTTAGATTGGCCTTATTTAGAGCTACCATATTTAAACTTGCCTTACTTGAACATGACATATCTAAACCTACCTTATTTGGAGCTATCATATTTGGACCTGCCAATTTGGATAATCTTCTTCACAAGGGCAAAATGATTATTTTTGCACTTCAATTTCATGTGTAGATTCTCAAGATGAACTGTACAAGTCTAATACTATAAATAAAGAAAATGCACCAAAAATGTTCTATAAAATTCTAGAAGGTTCTAAAAGGTTTTAGGAATCTTCAAAGAATATTTCAAGCATCTTTCGGTGGAATAACAATATTACTAAATAGGACATAAGAGGGACAACACATATAGTAAAAAAGGTAAAAAAAAGTCAAGTCAAATATCTTCCAAGATATTCAAGATTTAAATAATATTCTTTCTCTTTCATACTTGGTCGAATTCTACTTCTTTTTTAGAATATGATTTCTTTTATATCTTGAATTGAATTATTAGTTAATAATTAAAAAAATTAGGATGCTCTTCTTGATTGAATGGGCATGAAGTTTTTCCTATTTTGTTTCTTCTTAATTTCTAGTTTAGGAATTAGTCCTTTGTTCCTAATTAGATAATTATTATAATGCCTATAAATAGACCAATCAAATAATATATTTAAAAATGGATTTTGATCAATATAATTTAGATTTCTTGTAAGAAATTATTCTCTTATTTGGTTCTTGAAAGAACTCGATGAGGTTATTTAAGTGAGGGTTTAATTAACTTTGCAAACTTATTTAATTCTAAATTTATAATTGACTTAGTTCATTCAAGGTTTGGACATTAAACACCCATTAATTATTTATAACTTAGGTTGCTAAAAATAAGTTTTGTAGAAGTCTAGTTGGGAACTAAAGACTATTGCTTGATTCTTGAAAGATCCTTAGGAAAAGGAAACAACATTGCATATAGATTTTGGACAAGTTATGCATGTTTGAATCAAAATCAAAGTTGGAAGAACTTATGAAAGATATCATAAAGCTTAACTTAGAGTCCTTGAAATTGAACAAAAAAGCTCTTTGTTCTTCCTCATCTAATTCTACAATTTAGATGATATTTCTTAGAATTTTAATGTTATTGTGATTATTTAGAAGAACTTAGATGGTGTTTATTAAGCTAGAATTTTATTTGTGTTTATTTAAAAACATTTGAACTTGTGCTCTATAAAAAATTATTTAGGATTATTTTATGGTGTTTACTTTAATGTTGAAGAAATATGAATTTTTGTTAATGAATTTATAATTTTAATCCTGATTAAGTCTTATAGATAATATTTTGATTGATTTCTATAAGAATATATTAATTTTTAGGTTTTACATGGTATACAAGTTAGGTAGGTCATGTCAGATTTTATGACCTATAAACAACCCATTAAGTACACGAGTTACACATATGATATTCATATAGTTCATTTATTTTTCATGTTGTGTTAGAATTAAGCTATTCCTACATGATTATTGAATAGGTCGTATTAATGTTGACCTTAATAATGTCACCTAAGTAGGTCAACAAAATATAAACACGACCTATCAATATGTTTTGACACACCTATTTCATTTTTCTCATCCTCTTCGACCTCTTTTACCGGCACCTTCGTTGCCACCATTATTATCGTTGTCATTGCATCCTTGTTTCTCTTCCTTTGCTATCGCTTGCTCCTCCCCTCCTCCACCATTGTCATATCCTTCCCTCCTCCTCCATCGTCACATCTTCCTCTCTTTCTCTACCGATATATCCTTCTTCTTTTAGTTATTATGTTAACAAAAAATACGTAATTATTCATATTTTGTTAATTGAAAATGTAAAATTATTATAAAATTATTATTTGATAATTTTTAAAGTAATTACATTTAATTTTATTATCTAAATTTTATAATTGTTAATTTTTAATTTAAAATTTTTGTGATTTATTATTTTAATAATTAATAACATATTAATATTTAGATTTAAATAAATTGATAATGTATTGATATTTAGATTCAAGTAAATTAATAATTTATATTTGAATCAAGTTTAGGCATTCTATTAATATGATAATCAATTTATTAATATGTTGAATTTGCTAATTTTAAGATTTTAAATTAAATAAATTAATGATAAATATTTTTTATAAAAATTTAAATTTAATGATAAATCAATGACAAAACTTTTTATTTTAAAAATTAAATTTAGTGATAGATTTTATATAAATAGTAATAAAAATTCACTAAATTATCGACATATTGGATTTTTGTTGTTAAATTACTAATATATTGAATTTTCTATTGTTAAATTATTACCTACAAGTACTCTAGTTACATAAAAAAAATTTGTTATTAAATAGTTTTAGCAATAGTTTAGTAACAAAAAGTTTTGTTGCTAAAATATTAATAGTAATTAATGTGAGATTCTTAAAGCCAAAGATCATTGTTGTAAGATCTATATATGATAGTGGTGTTTGCATATTATTTTTCTGCTCTATGAAAAATGCAATAGTGCATCAAAAGTAATGACTAAAAAACAAATCAAATCAAGTAAGCACTTTATATGATTTAATTGGTAATCTTTCCTCTTGTTTTTGCAATCAAATCATCAATCTTAATCACCATTAAAAACAAAGCCTAAAGATCAACCTAAATCCATAAATCATAATAGAAATGTCGTTAATGATTTTGATCTTGAGTTGTTTTCAATGGATCTAAAGCTTTTAGGAGTGTAAGAGAGTTCAAGAAGTGAAATTAGAGGCAACAAAAAATAAAGAATAAACCTTCATATATATATATATATGATTGTGGGGGACAATATCGCGACATGGTGGCCTAGTAATTGTAATAGGGAAAAGGGCTTCATGGCTATGGCCTTTTAGGTTATCTAAGAGGAAATGAATCAATCATCTAGTGGTCAGCTACCACAGTCATAAGAGAATGGCCACAATGTAGGAAAAAAACCTTCTTATGGCACCCTACGCTCTTTAACTATAACCTTTTGGTTTTTAAATCTTAATCCTAACCATTGAATTTTCCATCTCCCTAAACTTGGAGTGAATAATAATAATTTAAAGCCTTATTATTGAACATTTAAATCCATAGTCATTCACTCAAATTTATTTTATCGTCTCCTTTTCTAACTCTATACGCCATCAACAATATTTTGGAAACATTATGATAAAGGTTTTTAAAACAATAGACTTTTTTTTTTTTTTCTCTTGGAGCACATTAACCTAATTGTGGTAACATTCATTATTTCCTAAATGAGGAGGCAATGAGTAAAGAAGTTAGCCATGATCAATCCTACAATGAATGCTGAACTTAGATTTAAGATTGTAGATGATTATTGTGAGGAATTGAAATTTCATGATGAATTTATGTGAGGTAGGTCCTAATGATCATGAATTGGAATCGAAGATTGTAACAAAGCAATTGGGAAAATATAAAGCAAGGACAAGAGTTTGTTAATAATCATATTCTTGATAGTGGTTTTTGATTTAGAATATGTTCCTCTTGTGGTTAGTAATGGAAAACATATGGCTTATTTTTCACTCTTCTGAATTGCAAATTGAAAGACTATATCTTTGCATTTTACCTGTTACAACTATGAAGACATACCTACGTTTGTTATTATTAGCAACTTTAATATCAATTTATTCATTAATATTGTGGTAGATGAATACTTTCAATATTATTAAATAATGATATATCTGGCTGAAACAAAATTATGAAAGGCAAAGCTAATTAAGTAAAAATTATCGATAAAACTATGATGTAATATTTATTTAATTAAAAATTAACTATGGTAAAAGTAATTAATGGTATGATACAATAATGGCACTCTAGCAAAAGCTCATTTTATAAAGTATTGTGGCTATTAACATGACTTTCTAGAAAACTATGGCAACCATATGATTATGGGCAACTCTACCATGGTATGAGAAATCATTTGCCATGGTCATGGTGTGACAATTAACTCTTATGAGGTGACAATAAACTCTTATCTTACATCCAAATTCTACTAACTTAATTAACTCAGTTTAAACATAAATACGTATCTAAGATGGCATTCAAATATTAACTAAATACATCGACAAGGTTCATTTTGCATTGATAGTACAATTACATTGGCCAAAAAAAAAATCATAATAACAATAATGGTATAACAAAAAAGGTCTTCTAATGAGATTTTAAGCTTTATGTACGATAAAATAAACACCCTAAGGATGAGCAATGATGATGATGATGATCATAATAATAATAATAATATAATTGTAATATGAAATATAATGTATAAGAAATTTAATATATAATAATAATAATAATATATAATAATGATATAGTATATTATATGACCTAGGAGGGAAAGTAGTTGAATAGATGCGAAAGCCTCCAAGAAGATATCCTTTAAATGCTCTCGCGTATTTACTATTAAATTGAAGCTTTATGATAAGGTTTAATATATTTAAGTGTGATTTCCACATAATAAGTTTGTTATAGGTCGCAATAGCCTTATGTCAACCCCTTTTCTAACATAGGTCCAATTCAATCTGAGGCATCTCTAGTTTTAGACTATGGCTATGTATAACCTAGATGGATGGGATAAATACTCAGTTGTCGTTTCTTAATTACTTTGTTAAGCATTATGCATGTTTAGTTAGCTACCTCACTAAGTATTTTAAGATTGAATTAAATAGTGAGATACCCTTGCAAAGACTAGCTTATATAAGTTAAGTGGTGAGTGAATTTCATCAATGGTGTATGAACTTTTTTTTAACTATTAAAGCATATACTACATAAAATTGCACCAACTACTCACCATTTGACTTAAAACTTCATTTCATTAAATTATTTAATCAAACTCGTAGTTGGCACATGGCTTGACATAAAACATATATATTTTGTAAAGTAAAAATTCTATATATTGCTCATCCTTCTCCTTCCATTCATTTTTTCTCTCATTTTTTTACATACATACACACACACATTCTCTCTCCCTTAAAATAAAACCTCTTAATTTCACCACTTGACACTACCATAAATAAAAATTGTGTTGCTTAAAAGGATTTATAAAAGATCTCAAAAACAATTTTAGAGTCTATAGAGTAGTTTTCCTCTGTTGTGGGTTTCTCATTAAAGACAATGGTAATTGCTTCATTGAGAAGTTTGATCACTTGGTAGAATAATATCATGATCATTTGAGTTAAATTTTTTATCAACACACTTAGTCTTCATAGGAGGGATAGAATTGGAATTGATAGGTGATCGATGAAATAAGATTTGAAATATAAGAGAAGGGTTAAAAAAAGAGATAAAATCTTGAAAACAACGATACAAGTAGTATATATGGGATGCTTAAAAAGGGAAAAAAAAAAAAAAAAAAAAAAGGACACTTAACTTCTTTTTTTTAAACTTTAAATTTAAAGGCAAAAATAGAGATTTAAGTTAAAAAGTGAATAGTTGAATTAATTTTATATAACAAAATAAATAGTATACACCTTAAAGTTAGTTAGATTAGTGAAATTTACTCCGTAAATTATTAAGGGAAAGGTCTTCCAAGTTTATGAATTTGGCTTCATTTGCTCTTAAGACTTCTCCATTAATGTCACTTTGGCCTTAAGACTTTTATATATGATTATATGATGTGAATGAATATACCTCCTTCGAAATAATCTGCTTTGGCCCTTTGAACATTTTAAGGTTGAATATGATGAAGATATCAAAATTGACTTGAAAGAGTTATATGATATAACCAGAGAGATAATGTGAGAGCCTCCAAAAATAATTTTGTTGAATGCACTGGAAGCATTCAAGGTTGAGTTGAGGTTAGATGATGATGGTTTAAATATTTAAGAGTCAATTCTCTGACTTAGGCTTGGGACGAAAGTAATAGTCTTAGGTATACTCCCTAGCATCAACCTAGTTTGCTTTGGGATACCTCGATTTTGCATAGTGACAGAAAACTTTGAAAATGGAAGACCATGGGTTTCATGTGAAGTGGATGTACTAACCTGTATAATGCAAACTCGTCCAAATAGCAGAGGTTACAAATTTATGTAAATTGTTTACAGAAGAGTTAGAACCAAGCTTGAGTATATCTAGTACCTTCAAAATCAAACTCAACCATGAAAAACGACACTATATTAAGTTTAAATTTTAGGTTTGAAGTGGCTCAATGTTAATTTTACACATTAGTGAAAAACTCCAACATGCAGGAAAGTGACTTGGAAAGAAGACTCTCATCACTAAAACCTTACAGATAAAAGGTATTTGTTAAGCGTATATCATCTGTCTAATATCAAGTCTCTTTATAACAGCGCAGGAGAAGAGCTGGACGCCTATCATCCTCAATTCATAACCGGCGAGCACTTAGCTCATTGGATGAGTTTTATTATTATTTTTCTTTGTCGTATCTTGCGCCGAATAAAAAATCTTTCGAGTGGTCATCTTTTGCATTTCTGTTTTTCTTGTTTTTCTGATGCATTGAAAATGCATCATACACAACTGTCGAACAATTTTTCAAATTTCCGATTATCTTCTACCAGTTGAAACTAATGTCATCTCAAACATCATATTTAGGTGTCTACCTCAAGAAGTTCAAAATGTTAGGAATCATGCTTAAATAACTGCTAATTATGAGGAATATAAGTGTAGGCTCATGCTTAAGCACCATAAACAGTCATGGTTTCCAGACTCTACCTCTTCATCTAATTTTTTTTTTTTTCCCTACATGGACCAGAAAAGAATTCCCACCTTGACCCACCCTTTTCTGGACAAAGAAAGGCGATATCACTTGAAAGAAACAAACAGATGGCCGGTTCTCGCCATTGAACCAGAGATTGCTGATTGATTCAGCTTCCACATAACACAGCTGCCTTCAAAGATAATCTGAGGATTACTAATGACCAAAACTTCTATAATTTCAAGCTACTGACAAAGAGAGGGACAACAGGGATACACAAAAGGCCAGAAACGGACAAAAATGTATAAAAAATTTGCTGAAAAACAGCAAAAGGCTTCAGCATTAAGCAGTGCCCTTTATGATTAGCACCTCAGTCAACTTCTTGCACGGTTTGATCTCAAAATTCAAGAGTCTCCACATAAAAACCATAATGCAATGTCAATTTTGCAGTAAATACTGCATTATGTCCTTCCTAAGAACTCCCTCAAACCCCCTTACTCTGTCAATGTTGTAGTTTGGGTTTACCATTTTCGAGCTCCACATGCAGAAGTGTCTGTATTGTGTGATAGTACCAGCGGGTCTTGGAGACCGCATCATCTTTGCAATTGAAGGAAAAGATGAGATAAACAGATGCCTGTCAGAATCATGGTTTCTGAATGACTGGATGTTTCTAGGAATTTTTATGTGGGAACAGCTGGTTCCGTGCTTTGTCACATCCATATTTGAGCCAGTACGATTTGTGGGTTTCAATGGGGAGGGACCACGGATCTGAGCAGAAGGTTTCATTCGATCCAGCCATCGAAGAATCCAGTTACCAAGATTTCGACCAACTTCGATGTCTCTCTGTTGTATATTCTGGTGAACTTTGAGTGCGATGTCAAAAACAGGACGTGTTCGCCTGTGATGTTAAAAAGAACAAGTTAACCCTCGATTGCAGTAATAACTTGTAACTTCAATGGTAAACAACCATAGAATAAATAGAGTGCTTATGTAGTTCACACTGCCCTCACAACACACCAATAGTGTAAGGAACAATTGAATTAAAGTTAAAGCAAGTAAGATCAACAAGTAACAATAACTGAACTTTCATACTACCAAGGTCCATGGGTCATGCTTGGAAACCAGTGGACATCCAAATTAGCAGTGACGTCGGAACTAAAACATTCAATATGGTCATATCATCCAATCAGTTCGTAGGACATCAAATAATACCATAATCTGTTAATTTTGATGCCAGTTATGGACATTGGATGCTCTTGTTTCATAATTCCATTTGCAAACATCAAACTTTCGGAAATAAGAAATTAGAAATCCCTCAGGTATTCATCTTAGGTAAAGAAATTTCCACATCTTCAGATATCTGAAAGTGTTTTGAACATCATAGCTATCTGAACTCAGCAATAATATACACTCGTAACATATCCTGGTTATTATATCATATGAAACCAGAAAAATGCTTGTGACAAAAACAAAATATCCCAATTATACTAGTGAAGAATTTCCAACCCTTAATTTTTAAGAATAAAATTGTAAAGTAGATATTCTTTTGTCTAAATCTGGATTTCGTAAAGAATACACTTCCCATCAGATGCGCCTTGAAAAAGAGAGGGATTAGCAGTATATTGTAAATTTACCTCTTAAGACCATGAATGCACTGAGCAATTGAATGTATAAAGAGATTACAAGAAAAAGCCATAGGATACAAGAATTGCTTAATCCATCCTTTTTCCAAGAACTTGTAATATCATTAAAGCTAACATATGGCTCCAGTCACATCCTTAGTTAAGTTTGTTAAATATAATTAAGTGAAAACAGATCAAGCAAATAAAATACCTCGATTTTGTACTTCAATCTTTACAACAATTATGAACAATTCTACGAAGTTAAAGCATGATGATACTTTTGCTTTTGGCTTTAGAGACACCCTAATTTTTACATCTTTCATTCAGTGGACATTAATTAAAAAAAAAATTTTCTTGTGGAAAAAGGCAATTATGAGACGATAAGTCCTCAAGGACATTCAGCACTTATCCCTGAAATAAATGTATCTTGATAAACTACCAACTAATTGACTCTCCATCGTCAAAACAAGGATTTCAAAAACGGTTTCTATAACAAAAGAAATATTGTTAGAGTACAAATGGTAAAAAGTCCCCACACCAGCAATTAAGAGAATTAAATTTTGCAGATGACACACTTTAAACTCCCAAGGGTTTTAGACCTGCTAATTCTGTTACTACCGATTGTAAGATCATAACTAAGGCTCTTAATAATACGCTTGCTTTGCGATTGAAGGTACCAATTGCAAATACTCAAGAGTGTCTTCAGGACAGAGACAAACTCTGATTGAAGCCTTGATAACAAATTAACTAAGTGGTTAAAAGGAGAAACAAATATGTATTCTAAAATTGGACTTTGCAAAGGCAGCTGATCATGTTAATTGGAGCTTTCCACAGAAAGATAAATTAGGAAGAATGTTAGACGTAGTTGGAAGATAAATGCATCAGCATTCTGCAGTTCTCTTATCTCTTAACAGGGAACCAACATTTACTCCAAGAAACTCAAGCAAGGTGACACTTTGTTAGATTTCTCTTTACTTTCACGGTGTCCCAAGTTGGATAATTAAAGGACAGTGGATCGATTAAAATATGTTCCATCTCAAAGTTTTTAATGCCTAAGTTCATCCCTGGATATTAACATGCATTAATATGGAATGCAAACAAACATAACTGGAACAATAATACCATACACCCAGTATATTTCATCAAAGAACTCCAATCTTGCAGCCTGGTTCTTTGAAGGAAATGGAAACCGAGGCTATAAAACCTTCACTCTAGGAATTATAAACCAACAGCATATCCAAACTAAAAAAACAACTCTACTAAATATCAATGCAGGGCATGAAATTAGCAGCTACTGCAATTGTATCAACCATCAAATTAGGTAACCCACCTTTCATTGCGAATCAAAAAATCCTTCAATCCCAATATTAATGTGTTATAACATCACCAAAAACGACGATTACTTCAATATCAATAGAAAGATTGAATAATGAAATTAAGCATTTACAAAAAAGTAAAGAGATCAAAGCATTGTATAAATAGAAAAGCGAATGAATCAATCAAATGTTAATATAATACCTTTGAAGAAAGTTGCGGATCTTAGGGCGTTTAGAAGAGATGATCTTACGTTGCATCCTCAACGCGAGTCTGTAAGTCCGCTTCAGGCCTAAGAAATATGCAGTTCCCAATGTGATCTCCCACAGCACCATCTTCTTCGTTTTCTTAAATGGGCTTTACGCCTTTCTTTTCCAGCTTCTAACACAAATATGGCAAGGAAGAAGAATATTTCTTTTCTGGCAAGAAATTTGCGAAAGCAGTGACGTTTCTGTGTGCCGTTTCTCCTCTCTTTGTGCCCACAGTTTGATCTTTCCGCCCTATATTCTGGAACTTTTGCAAACAAATAAGGCATGGACTTTCTTGGCCCATGTCTAGTAACACTGATTGATTTATATATATTAGGTCATGCCCACAGGCCCACATCACCGTTTGTGCGTTTTGGAGGCATTAGATTACTTTGGTTAATTTAGTAAATCTGAAAATAAAAATATTTAATGGTATAAAACTAGAAATTGAAGTATTCCTTAAAAAAAAAAAAATACAAATTGGAGTAGGAAGTTGGAAGTGTTGTTTCACTATGCGATCTATTGGGTATTTCAATAAATATTTAAGCAACTATAGTCTTTTTTACTTTTTAAATTATTTCTTATTCATATATTTTGCCATTCCAACTTCTTTTATTGTCTTAAACACATTTTTAAAAACCAATATTTTTGTACTTCTATGAATTTTGTCATCTTTAACATTTTTAACAAATAATAATAATTTTGGTAGTGCAGATATCATAAGAATGTTCTTATTTGGATGTATATCATATTGGGATAAATGTTGTATAAATTTTATACTTTAAGAGAAGGTTAAATTATTTATTTGTATTGCAAAAGTACTTATGTTACTATCCAAATCAAAATTATGATCAATAAATAATTAAGAATAATTAATTTATATATGCTTAGATAGAAAAGCATAAATTTTTAACAACTAATTACTATCAATTCTTTGCAATTTGTTATGTTTAACTAAGTAATCTTGTCGGTTGTTAATGTATCATGAACTTGTCCTTAATATTTGAGCCATTATATGATTCCATTAAGATATTGATTTCAAAGTTTAATGTCATTGATTTTATTGATTTTGAATATGACAAAACATTGAGAAGTTCTAACATCTCTTCTAAGTGTTTTTATGTTAATTATATCAAAAAAATAAAAAAAGAAAGAATATTCATAGGAGGTGATCATTAGGAGAGTGACTAGCTTAGCAATTGAAGATAAACTTTGTGAATATGGTCAAGGACTATGGCAAAATCTCAATGAGCGTTGACATGTTAATTCAATAGCAGTTATGAAATTCCAATAGTTGTTGAGATAAAAGTTGGCTATATCTACAGAAGAATAAAATTGAAAATAATTGTGCATAGTAATTTAAAAAAAATTATAAGAGCCATTATATATGGTTGAAAAGCTAAAAATGTCTACTTTCTAAAGAATTAAACTATGCATAAAGTCAATTAGTATGAAAAAGTTATTAAGATTTTAATAGAGAAAGGTCATACTAAAATCAGAGCTATCATATGATAGATTAATTTCAAAATACTCCACAAATCGAATTACATGGAATTAGATAATATGTCAATATGAAAAGAAAGATCTTTGAGTCTAGTAAACAACTTACAATTTAGAGTTCTATAGAAAAAGTTATGACTATTTTAGTGAGAGACATATGGATAGAATCAACTTCAATGATTGTGGAATGTCACCAACACCTATGGAAGTGGATCCAATGAGAGTTGAAAATTTTCAATAGCTGTGAAAAAATTTTGGCAATTTTTCTATCAGTTTTTGTGTACTCCCAATTCCTGGAAACATTTTCAACAACTGTTGAAGGCTAGTAACAACTAGTTTTGTATTTGGGGGTATTTCTAACTATTCAAATGAACTTGAAGATATAGATAAATATTGAATATGACTTATAGAAAGTTGACAAACTTATCAAAAGTGCTAGAACAACCTTTATCAAGTATTCAAGGCATCAATCTTTTCTCCCTTGCTTTCTTTATGTATTGGATTTCATTCTTGTAAAGGGTTTGAGTGAGTGATTATGAGTAATCTTCTTTGAGTACTATTTTTATATCTTGTGTGAGGATCACTATTGGTTAGTTTAAGATTTAGTTTTTGTAAATTCCTTAATTATGAAATGTTTAACTTGTATCTAGATTTGAGGTAGTTCTTAAAAACAGTCTTACTTAAATTTGTGTTGAGCCTGAAAAAGTACTAATTAAGTTTCTCTATTGAATTTGATTAAAAAAAAAAAAGAGAATAAAGGTTCATCCTTAACCCATAAAAGAATACATTGTATCTCAACCTTTAAAAGATTGTAAAAAAGGCTTTAGTGGGGGATATTATAGGAGAGGACTCAGGGAGGATTGTTAGTAAACTCTTATAAATTATTGTGGCATCTCATTATCTCCTCCCACCCCCTTCTTTGAGTGTGACTAAGCATCAAAGTTAAAAATTCTACATAATTTATCATCGCCCTATTCACCTCCTTTTAAAGCTCCATATAGACCAATAATTGGTAAGGCTAAACATGGTACTCATGGTTTTCCAAATCAATCAAAAATCGGACTGAAATAAGCATTGGACTGAAAATATATCAGAAAGACTGAGATCGGACTAGAACCGAACTAATATTAATTTACAATTGGTCTCGATCCTCCTTAAAAAATGTACCGAGGACTAGATTGAAATCGAACAGAACCAAACTGAATCAAATGATCGATTATATATATATATGTATTTATGTGTATATATATATATATGTATTTATGTGTATATATGTATATACACATAAATACATACATACATATACATACGTATATACATACATACATACATGTATGTATGTACGTATGTATGTATGTATATATATATACATGTATATATATATGTAAGTATGTATGTATGTATGTATGTATGTACGTATATATGTAAGTATGTATGTATGTATGTATGTATGTAAGTATGTATGTATGTATGTATACATACATACATACATACTTACATACATACATACATACATACATACATACATACATACATACATATATATATATATATATA
>CATIWR010052148.1:0-33330 GCA_949677035.1 Omphalea diandra | reverse complement strand
AATGTGCTAGGCCGATTCAACATTATGTGCCAATTTGGCTAACGTGGAGGCCGCTACTACCTTTGCGCGCTCGAATGGTATTGTCAGCCGCATGTGGAAATTCGCGATCGCGAATTTCCACTTGCGGCTGACAATACCATTTGTGTCTAACGGTTAGTCCATATGACAGCTCCTCATTTGTCCATCAGGAAAATATAGTCGTTGCATTCTAACTGCTTACAAAAGTCTGATCGCGATTTAGGTAAGACACATACTGCAAATTCGTCTGTGATTCAACCAAGGCTCCTTCAACTGATTCAAGGCTGCGAATTCACCAGCGAATTTCTTTAACCCAGCTTCATCCATTCATATAACAGCATCGCGGTCGCGAATTAGGGGATACCGACATGAACTCCTCTGTTCTTCTAAAAGACAGAGATTTTGACTTCTATATAAGATAACTCTTATAAACTGTAAAAAAAAAAAAAAAACACTTAAAAGTGACATTATAACTTTCAATCTATATTGTCAATATTAAAAGAGAGCTTTGACTTAGGTTTGAATAACCTAGTCTAACACACATAATTGTATTTTTATGTTTTTTTACTTACAACACTCTATACTTTTACTATTATAAACATAAATGAGAAGTTCTTCCTTACATTCTCATTTGTCCTCTTTGACTGTTCTTAGGCTAATATAACAATTATAAAGATTAAATGAAGATAAATAAGTTAGATATTCACACATCATACTTTTCATAATACTTGTTGGAAATATTCCATTAATTGCAGAATGATAGCCTATTTTTAAAAGTTATATGCATCATATTAGTCTTTCTAAGTACTTTCATAACTATGTATTCTTCAAATGCTAAGGAATATACTTAGTAAAATTTTTATGACTTATAATTTTGAAAATGCTAAAGGAATTATACTTAGTAATTCTTTCTATTATGGAGAATTGAATCTCTGCAAATAAAGTACTTGCAATTTAGGAGATTAAGTCGAATCTTTGCACTTATTAAAACTGTATGGTTTATTTCAAAGTTAGATGAACCTTTATACTTGGTAAACTATTATGGCATTATTAGGTGAACTGAATCATTATATACATTTATGGTCTTTAAGGTTAGTTAGCAAAACATTTTTTGGTTTTATTGGGTGAACCAAACCCTTACATAAGCTTATGGCATTTAAGATTAGCCAAACCTTTATACTTGACAAAATTTTATGGTTTTGTTGGGTGAATCGAACCCTTGCATGAGCTTATGGCTTTTAAGGTTAGTCAAACCTTTGTAATTAACAAAATTTTATGGTTTTATTGGGTGAACTAAACCCTTAAATGAGCTTATGACTTTTTAAGGTCAGCTAAACCTTTACACTTAGAAAAATTTTATAGTTTTATTGAGTGAATCAAACCCTTATATGAGCTTATGGCTTTTAAGTTTATATGAATTCATTTGAGACAAAATATATTGAATAACCTCTTTATTGATAGTACTTGCACAGATTGTCTACATTCCAAAACCTTGAGATTGGTTGCCCCCTTAACATTGCTAGTTGATAGGCTCTATTTCCTATTACATTTACAACTAATTAGGGGTTTTCCTAGTCTGCTCCAAGTTTTCTACTCCAACTTCTCTTTTTCTTATTTATGCATTCCTAAGTACCAAGTCACCCTTTTGGATAGACCCTTCGATAAACTCTTTTATTGTGATATAAAAAAACTTTTACTTTGTATGTTGCTATTCGAAAAGTTGTATACTTTCTCTATTCCTCTAGTAGATTAATGTGTAACCTTGCTCATTCGTTGTTGAAATTTGGATCAAAACGTTAAACCCTGGGACTATTCATACCACTTCTACTAGAACCACTACTTTCATGCCATATGCTAAACTAAAAGGTGATTCTCTTTAGGCTTTTTTAGGGGTTGTTTGGAGCATCTAGAGTATGTGGGTTAACTGTACAACCTAGTCTCCTTTAGCTTCATCGAGTCTTTTCTTTAATCCATTGAGGATTATTCTATTGGTGTGTAACATCCCTATTCACATCCATTGGCATTATCACATGAACATATTCATTGCATAAATGATATGAAATTCCATATGAACATAAGCATTGAATAAATGATCATTTAGTCATGCGATTTGTAGAAGCATGACAATGACACTTGCACCGTTACAGTTGGGACACTTGAACATACATGTAGTGTTTGTATAGTTGCATGGAAAATTGTCTTATGTTGTGTGCATATTATAACATCATAAATAATGGTGTTATAGAGCTTATTTAAGAGTATAAGGAGCATTTAGGGATTGAGATATGGATGAAGGTGCTTAAGGAGTGAAGAAGAGGGACTAAAAGAGGAAAAGTGAACTTCAAACCAATGGAAATGAAGCATCATGATTTTATATTGTTATAATAAGTTTATATCTAAAAATTAGGGTCAGAAATGAGGTGTAATTTGTGAGGTATGACAGAAAGAGAGTGAGAGAGTGAGCTAAGGAAGAAAGAAAGAAAGAAAGAAGAAGAAGAAGAAGAAGAAGAAGAAGAAGAAGAAGAAGAGAGGGAGAAGAGTGAGTTGCCTAAGGTTTTCTAATTCTAAGATAATAGGTAAGTTAATTTATCTTCTTCTCACCTGAAATTAACCTCTCATGACATGTTAATCATGCATGGTTAGTGAGAATTATGGAGTAATTGAGGTAGAGCTCTTGGATTGAAGTTGAATCCAGGAGAACTAGAGTTGTTTGTGCTGTATTCTACTGTTAGAGCAAGATTTTTTAACCACGATTTCATAATCTTAAAATAGGAATTAGGGAAAGTGAATAATATAAAAGTTGTAGCTTTATGTCTCATATAAATACCTATGAAACAGTTTTGCTTGATTTTGTGTGTGTGAGGAGATATGACTCCTTCAGTAGGACTGGGTCAAATCCGAACTGAGATTATCTCAGTCTTCTGTTTTCTTATATTTTGATGGCCTTTTGTTCTGATTTTGACAAAGTGTAAAACATGAGATTTGTAGGGTTATGTCCTTTATAAAATACCTGTAAATCAGTTTTGATTGATTTGCTGTGTGGAAAGAGATATGGCTCATTGATTGGGACTGACTCTGTACTGGGATGAAACCTCACATTTCTTTTGAATCTATTTTCCAGGAATTTGATGGCTATAAATTCATAATTTGATGATGGTCTAAACTTAAAAGTTGTATATTTATGTCTAATATACATGAATGTGAAATATTGTTGCCAAATCCAGCATGGTTGTTGAGATATGGTCCCTTCATCATGACTGGTTGTCATCATGTTACAAACTTGCTTACCCTGAGAATTGGTCCTTTGTTTTGGTGACTTTATAGATTGAATTAGATAAAGAGTAACACATAAAAAATGTTCCTTTATATGTTTTGTAACTGGTGACAGATTATTATTGCAATTGGATTTGTACAATTTGAGATATACCTAAGAGTGTAAGACCTACTCAGACTGAGATGACATTGCACTAGGGACAAATTTAAAAATACACCACATTTTCTATGTGTCTGATATTGGCTTGAAATTTGAATATGTTGTATCATTATGTGTCCAGTTTATTTTAAAAAATGAATCAAGTAATTTGGATGAGTATATCTGCAATTATTGCTGTGAGAATATAGTAAGCTTAGGCTGCCATATAAGGAAAATATGCATAAATACTAGGTCCACTTGCATGAATCATGTTATAGTTGCATAACAAAATGAAAATCTTGCTTTATCATCATGAATTGGATTGGTGTATTGAAATAGGTCCTCAAGGCATTGAGCATAATAGTGGAAATAAGCTGGAACCATCCACGGCTAAATAAGCTTGAAGGATGAGGTAAGTAAATAGCTAACGGTATTATATATATGATTGGTTAAATACCACAAACTTATATTCAATGGAATGAAATGTTGTTTAATGTGATGATATTGTGGAATACATAGATGAAAGATTGTTATACTATTGATTTATTTATTTTCATGAGATGTTGATAATAATATTTATGTGGCATTAATATTTAATGGCCTGTGTGGCAAGGAGATGATAGCATGTGTGGCAAGGAGATGATAGCCTATGTGGCAATGATAAAATAGCCTGTGTGGCAAGGAGATGATAACTTGTGTGGCAATGATAAAACAGCTTGTGTGGTAATGATATAATAACCTGTGTGGCAATGATATGATAGCCTATGTGGCAAGAAGATGATAGCCAGTGTGGCAACGATAAAATAGCCAGTGTGGTAATGATATAATAGCCTATGTGACAATGATAAAATAGCCTGTGGCAATGATATGATAGCCTGTGTGGCAAAGAGATGATAGCCTGTGTGGCAAAGAGATGATAACCTGTGTGGCCATGATAAAACAGTCTGTGTGGCAATGATATAATGACCTGTGTGGCAATGATATGACAGCCTGTGTGGCAAGGAGATGATAGCCTGTGTGGCAATGATAAATAACCTGTATGGCAATGATATAATAGCTTGTGTGGTAATGATAAAACAGCCTGTGTGGCAAGGAGATGATAGCCTGTGTGACAATGATAAAACAGCCTTTGTGGCATAGCTTGTGTGGCAATGATATAATAACCTATATGGCAATGATATGATATCATGTGTGGCAAGAAGATGATAGCCTGTATGGCAATCATAAAACAACATGTGTGGCATGGTCTGTGTGACACTGATATAATAGCCTATGTGGCAATGATAAAACAACCTGTGTGGCAATGATATGATAGCTTGTGTGGCAAGAAGATGATAGCCTATGTGGCAAGGAGATGATAGTCTGTGTGGCAATGATAAGATAACATGTGTGACAATGATATAATACTCTGTGTGGCAATGATATGATAACCTGTGTGGCAAGGAGATGATAGCCTATGTGGCAATGATAAAACAGCGTGTGTGGCATAGCCTATGTGGCAATGATATAATAGTCTGTGTGGCAATGATAAAACGACCTGTGTGGCAATGATAAAACAACATGTGTGGCAATGATATGATAGCCTGTTTGGCAAGGAGATGATAACCTGTGTGGCAATGATAAAACAACCTATGTGGCAATGATATAATAGCCTGTATGACAAGAACATTTGATAGTCTATGTGGCAATGAGTTTTATAGCCTGTACTGCAATAACATTTGATAGTCTGTGTGACAATGATATAATAGTCTGTGTGGCAATAAGATTTGATAGCCTATGTGGTAACGATATCTATAGCCTGTGTGGAAATAAAATATAATAGCCTGTGTGAAAATAATAATATTTATAGCCTATGTGGCAACTAAAAATGAAAGCCTTTGTGGCAGTGATATCTACAGCTTATGTGGTAGCAATTTATAACAGCATGTGTGGCAATAACCTTTGATAGTCTATGTGACATTTAAGAGGTAAAACTCTTTATTTCGTACATGGATATGATGATGAGTTATTTATGTTTAAAAATTGTTATGTTTTTTGAGATTGAAGTATCGTTATGCATTTACTTACTGAGTATGCAAACTCACTCTTTTGTACGAAATCTTATTTCAGGAAGAGTAGACTAAAGATTGCATCCAGTATACTTTTTGAAGTTGCTGTCTAGTAGTGTAAGAGAGGTTGGGCCAGTATGCAGTCAATTAGTATTTTAGTTTGTTTATTCATATATGTTTTGTTGTAAATAGTTATTAAGTGGTGAATAAGAGACATAATGAATTTTTTTTTAATAAGGTCTTTTAAATGACAATGGATAGACTTAGAGAGAAAATTAAATGATTATTAATTGGGGTGTCACATGGTGACTTATGTCTATTAGTCTATCTAGGGATGAGTCACTGAAGTACACCTAAGATTGATATGGACATTATTGCAAAATTGTCTGAAGCTATCATAATCGAACTACTTGCCATCATCTGTGATAAGTGTGGTGGGGATGCCAAACCTGTAAATAACTTCTTTCCAAAAGAAATTTTCTACCTTTTTAGCTATAATGGTAGCTACTGCTTTAACTTTTATCCACTTGGTGAGGTAGTTAGTTGTGATGAGGATAAACTTTTTTTTGCCTTGTTGCTTAAGGGGAGGGACCAAGAATATCCATTTCCTAAATGGACAGGGCTGATGATGTTAGTCTGTTGTACTATTAGGATTCAGGAGATTCTATCATGTTTATGGCATTTTTCATAAGTATGTACTAATTGTTCTGTATCTTTCTTCATTGTTAGCCAATTATGGGCCATTACATGTGATCCTTCATGTGCACTACAAATCCCTTCGTGGATTTCTCAGAGAATGTTGTTGCCTTCCTCTTTAAAGACATATTTTGTCTAAAGATGTGTGGTTGAGGCCCTGTAGAGTATTCCATTGTGATATAAGCACTTTGCTAATTTCTTTTTGTATCTTTAATGCTTTTGTTCGATCACTTGATAGCTCTCCTTTGTCTAGGTATTGGATGATAGGTTGCATCCAAGTGTTCGATATTATGACCCTCAAAATCTCTTGTTTGGTTATGATGGGTCAGGGATGTTCCTCCTTGAGTGGGAGATTCTTGAACATTTCTCCTTATTTTGCTGGTGCCTTGGCGATCATGTTCACTTCCATGTTCTCCTATCTGGGGATCTAATTGACTATCTAGATTCCTCCTTACTAGGAGAGCTTACTAAGTAGCTATTAACACTTATTTAAATACTTAGCTAAGTTGTCATCTTTAGTTTAGAAATCTCTAGTGCCTTGGTTAAGAACCAATATGAAGTCACTGAACACCTGTAGTTCTTTTGTTCTTACTTTGAGGGCTAAGTTTAGCTCGGTGACCAAAGCCTCATATTCTGTAACATTATTAGTATCACTAATTTTTAGGGCAACAACATATATAATTTTGATTTTACTAGGGCTTCAAAGGACTACTCCTGCTTTTGCACCATGTTCACTGGATACACCATCTATATATAGTGTTCATGCATCTTTTGGTAATGTCATGACTGGTTCATCACCTATCATCTCCATGATAAAGTCAACTAAGCATTGAGCCTTTAAGGTTGTTCAGAGTTCATATTTGATGTCATGTTTACTAAGTTGAAGCGCCAAATGCACTAATCACCTAGAGGCATCTGGTTTTTATAAAGCTTTCCTTAATGGTTGATTTGTCCGAACTACAATGGTATGTGTTTGAAATAGAGTCTCAATTTTTCTGTCAAGACTATTAGAGCCATAACGAGCTTTTACAGTCTTAGGTGCCTTGTCTTTGTACCTCTAAGGACTCGACTAGTATAGTAGATCAAGTGTTGTTTTCCATTTGCCTCTCTTATTATGACTGAAGCCATCATTTCTTGGGCTGCAACAAGGAATATATAAAGTGTTTCTCCTATTTTAGGTCTACTTAGGGGTGGGGGAGTGCTAAGGAACTCCTTAAGATCTTTAAAGGCAGTTTGATAGTCTTTGGACTGCTTGAAGTGTTTTATATTTCTCAGGCTCCTATAAACATCTTTTTCCTAAACAAGATATGAAATGTCTTAACACTATAATATGGGATCTTAGCATACATTCACTGTTCATTCACACATATAATCATCCATAGTGGGACGTTGTCATGACCATGTCCATGTTCTAATCCCAGGCACTCACATCTATGCTTAAAAGAATAATCAAGTTAGTAATGCATAAAAACAAGTAAGCAAAGAAAACTCAAAGCCAACAAAGAAAGGGAAGTGAAGCCTATGATAATCACCATACCATATCTCCATAGTCAAGGTGCCTAATATACATCTATGTCCATGGTAGTCACATTCTATCACTATAAACCAAACAACACAACCTATAACATATATGAATAAATGCATGAATCATGAATAAAAGAGACCATATTGACACTCACAAGGCCAAGCATTTAGAATATGTTAAATAACTTAAGGCAAATATTCACTCAAGTGAGGTCCTAGGGTTATTGAACCCTTACTTACCTTGTTCATGAAAAGCCAAAACATCTAGGGCATAACCTAATATGGGAGTAGTTTGAATGCCTACAACAATCTAAGGGATTAAAGGACTCGAAAAATAATATTTACATGACTATTCATAAACTCTAACATAAAGAGAGATATCAAGGCCAAGGGAAACTTGAGTTCCTCTCTTAATCATTACCTTAAGGTGTCAAAAGCAGAAACACAAAATAGAACTTAGAATTCAAAGGAAATAGAAAACATATAGCATCTAATCAAGGCATCAAAGAATTATAAAACACTATTAACATGACTATTATGCATTCTAACATGAAAAAGGATTATCAAGGTCAAAGGGAACTTAAGTTCCTCTCTTAGTTACCACCTTAAGATGTCAAATAGAAACAAGAACTTAAAGTTCAAAAGAATAAGAAAAACACACAAGCATTTTAAGTGGGAAAAAACATAAAGAAAACCATTTTAAAAGCTAACTAAAACTCTATTTTGAAATGAATAGGTGTCCTAGGCTATAAAACCTCATCCTATTTTGTCATTGGAGTGACCAAACATCCCAAAAAATCCCCCCAAAATCAAGAAATCCAAAGGGAAATAGATGAACATTTTCTATTATATTACAAGAAACTTAGGCTGTAGAGTTATGGATATGGCCTGTACATCCCAAGAAAAGGGTTGTACAACCTACTAATAAGGATATATAACCCTTATTTTCTGGGTTTAGGCTATACAACCCTCATTTTCTAGGTTTCAAATAAAAAAAAGAGAGAGAATAGAAAGAGGGGGTCTCTAGGATGTTCCAACAATGTCTTTGCCTTTAAAAGCTCATGATTATCTTAATATCCTCTAAGATTACTTAAGGAATGCACAAACATAAAGGGAAAAAGGTCTAGTGCTACCTTGGAGAGGTTGGATAAGGTTAAGGTTTTAGTTTTTTATGTTTAGAGGTGTTTGAGAGATGATTTTTGCAAAGTAACTATAGGGTTTCCAAGCCTCTTTCATCTCTTTAAAATGGGGGTTATTTATAGGTATTGGGTGGGTGAACAGTACCAGAAATAGTTCTGGCTGCACTATGGATGTGTCCAATCACAGGGAAGAGGAGTGTTGTATTGGAATTAGGGTTTGCATGTGAGCCATACAACTAACAATGGGTTGTACATCCCCATGTCAGGGCTATACAAACTTAAGGTTTAATGAGTCGACCACTTCAAGAAAATTCCACGAGTTAGGTTTTAGTAAGGCTGTATAACCTTGAATAGAGGGTTGTATAACCCATCAAGCTTGGCTGGTAGTCCCTTCACTAGGCTTGGGCTTGGTCTTTGGGCTAGGTTTTGAACTTCTCCAAGGTTTCTTAGGTTTTTAATCCCTTACTTGAAGCAATTTTCCTTTGCATTTTGGGGATTTGGTTAATTGATTTTCATAGTTGGGTTTTATATCTAGAGGTTCAAAATCAGATGCTTATAAAGTGGCTTCATGTCTATGATAACTTGGATCTTCTTGAGGTTTGTTTTTATATCTCATTCTAAAATCATGAATCCCAAAAACTTGTCTGCGTTTACCCTAAAGGTGCATTTTTCTAGGTTCAGCTTCATGTCATACCTATTCAAAATGCTAAAAAATTCATGTAGGTCATATGCATTAGACTCATCTTTTTTGCTTTTAATAATGATATAATCTACGTATACTTTTACATTGTTACCAATTTGTTATCTGAACATAAAGTTCATTAGCCCTTGGTAAGTTGCCCTTACATTCTTCAAGCCATAAGATATCTTCATGTTGTAGTAAGTTCATTAATCTATCATGAAATTAGTCTTCTCTTCGTCCTCTAAGTGCATTGGTATCTGATGGTATCCCTAGGCTGTATTTAAATAGATGTACCTAAAAAAGTAAACAGTTGAGTTGACCAGCTAGTTAATATTTGGTAGCGGGTAACTATTCTTTGGGCATGTTTTGTTTAAGTCTATGGAAGTTGATGCACATCCACCATTTCCTGTTCGGTTTCTTGACCATCATAACATTGGTCATCTAGTCACAGTATTTTACTTCTCTAATAATACCTATGTTTTAGAGTTTGGATACTTCCTCTCCCATGGCTTTTTACCTTTTGAGGACAAACCTCCTCTTCTTTTGCTTTATAATTTTTGCTTTGGGATCCACATTTAATCTGTGATAGGCCACCGAAGGGTAGATCTCAAGTATCTTCTCTAACATAGAGGTGAACATCTCGACGTTCTTTCGAATGGCATGGGTTAGCCACTTAATTGCTAACTGACTCAGATTTGCACCATATTTAACTGCTTTATCAGTAAAAATTTTAAGTTTGGTTAACTCACCCACTAGGTCTGAGCCTTCATGTTGTTCGAGGTCTAGTGAGCTAGTTTTTAATGTTCCTTCGCCTTGTTAGAGATCCAGATGATTACATTCTATCGCTAACTTCTATTTCCCCCTGATGGTTACTACTCATTTAGGTGTAGGTATCTTCATTGTCAGGCATCTTTTGCTATGTATTGCTCTTATTTCATAAAGGTATGGCCTTCCCAAGATCCTGATGTACAAAAATTCTTTGTTTATTATGTGGAACAATGTTTTTGCTATAAATGTTAAGCTAGACTATTCATTGGTCATCTTCATTGTTAAGAACATTGTCCTAATAGACTAATTATTTTCCTTTTAGACCAATAAGTGGTTTTCTTGCCTTTATGAGTTCGCCAACACACCTCCCATCGTCTTATAAGCTTGTTTTGTAAGCACATTTGTGGCACTTCTACCATTTATATGTAACCTTTTTACCAAGTATTCATTCAAGACTCTTTCTACCACTAAAACATCATTGTGTGAACTTTTGAGGTGTTTCTTCATCCTTAAGATTGAACGTGCCTGTAGGTATGATGTTTCTCAATATTGATGAGGAAGACATCTGAATGTTGGCACTTCCTAGTGGGGCTATTCAGTTGATCGCCTCTCATAATCACACTGATTACTCCTTCTACCATCTTTCAGGGGCATTTATCTATTCCCAGCTTATAATTGTCCACTTGAGGCTCTTCCTTTTATCATCCTTTAAGAATTTTTAGAAGGCCCCTATTTGTAATAGCATTTCGACGTCCTTTTTGAGGTCCTAACACTACTCTATGCCATGTCTATCGTCTTCGTGGAACATGTAAAATAAAGTTGTCCTTTTTGGTTGCCTTATCAGGGTTCAACCTTTAAAGGTACTTTATATTAGTGTCATTTTCTTTAATCTATAGAAGAATTGTATCTCTAGTTTTGTTAAATGGTGTAAACTGTGCATTTCTGATGCTTTTTGTTCTTCCTGAGGCGTGTAGTTTTATAGGGATCGATGAATGAAATTGACAATTCTTTTATCTTGGGTTTTCTTTTGGTTCCATCATTTGCTATCCTTGTATTCATCTCTTTTCCCTTCATTTAGGTCAATGTACCTCTGAGCTATGGTGATCAGCTTAGAGTTTGAGTCAATTGCCTTTGTCTGAAGCTTATCTTTCAATCGTCCAAATGTGGTCTCACTTCTCATTGCTTCCACTATTGTCTCTACATTAATAGTTTCTATCTCTATTGCCTCTTTATTGAACTTATCGATGTATTCTTATAGGGTCTCGCATTTCCTCTACTTATAAGATCTTAAAGAGTTAGTTTTCATTTTACAAGCCATATTAGTGGCTAATCTAGCTAGGAAGGCATCTTCTAGTTTCTTAAAGGAATGGATGGAACTTGTGGATGGTTAAAGGTACCATTTTTATGCTACTTCAATGAGGCTTATAGGAAAGACCTTGTAGGGGACTACATTTTATGTATGGGGGTCTTTCGCTCCATTATATGTCTATAAAGTAGGGAGTTTCCATTTGGATGGAAATTTTCTTCTATAATCTTTCAGGTTAGAGGGTGAAGCCTCCAAGTATTTCTTAATAGAACTCGATTTCATCTTAGAATGTTCCTCCTAGAAATCAGCTACATCTTCTAGATAAGTATTTGTTATTCCCTCATTTTTCACTAGTGTCTTGATCTTATTATTATGATGGGTGGTCTTAGATCCCTGCAGGTTTGCTTAAGGAGGGGGTTGTTCAACTTGAGGTTCCCTGGCTGGCAGAGGGTTGAGTCTTACTAGGTTTGCATTTAAGGCTCTAGTGATGTGTGCATTAAAGGAGTCTAGGGCCATTTTCATGGTTCTCACCAGGGTCTTTTAAAACTGTGTTGGAGCATTTTTAACAATTGTGGCTGCTTGGTTAGTAGGGCTAATAGGGTGTTTGGATGGTGTATATTATGGGGAGTTTTCCTCCTCTTAGGAAGGGTGTGGTGCATTCCTAGAATGGTCAACCATTCTTTGTTTAAGATAAAGGTGTATAATAGGAAAGGTGGAACTTGAAGAAAAAGTAAGTGATCAAAGTGAAAGGGTCCCCCATAGACGATCCCAATTGATGGCCTTTTTATTTTAAAATGGATGAATGACCTACTAAGATGGACAAATTTAAACTTGGAGACTGGATGTCCCACATCCACTCTAATGCTTAAGCCAGAGTATGTAAAGAAAAGAGTTTGGATGCTTGATTACTAAGAGACCAAGTAAAGAATTATGAAAACCCTAGCAAAATGTAACTCTCATTTGTAGGGATGATGAGATTTTATACTCATCCCCCTTTAGAAGTTGGGTTTTATTGAACAAATGTAGCGAAAAAAACAAAAATTTTCTACAAATATCCCACCAAGGATCCATATGATCTGATTAAATCGAAAGGAAATGATGCAAATCTTACTAATTTAGATGTGAGGTCGCAGATCTGTTGGAAGACCAACCAAGAAGGGGTTTACACTGGTAAAACATTAACTCAAGCTTGAAGTTGGATCAAAACATCATAAAAGGATGATTGCCTTTTACGAGTATCCACACGAATAGGCTTTTTCTGAAAATGGGTTATGTGATGGCATTAGGGTTTTTCTCTCTGAAAACATTTTTGAAAAAATGTATGCACTATATGTTTTAAAAACCCTAAAACGTGCATGTATATCTTAACCATTAAGATATTTTATGCCAACTTTGTATCTTAAAAGATACAGTTATAATAATATCTTATTTTATTTTAACCTTTTAAAATGAAAATGATATATAATAATTTAGATGATATCTCTAATTATCTGAATTATAAATAGAGAAAGATGTAAAACCTAATTTCATTTTAGGCCTATTCTAAGTGTTTGACCCTATAGGTTCATACAATGTTGGCAGTGGCCCAAGACATATTTTGGCTCACAAGTCATAAGTGGTCTCTAACAAGACATTATGTCTACCTAAATTATGTGAAAGTCAATGATCCGACCTAACCTATTTTATAAATAGCATTATAGTCCTTTTGTCACATTATATCTTAATTGAACATAAGGCATGCATCATGTTATCCTTATATAGTTCAATTCTTTCTCGATTTCCAAGTAAAATAATGCAAAATGATATTAATAACCTTTATCAATTCATTACAGTATAACCATGCAATCTCCTCAGTCTAACTTATCGAGGGGCCCAAAGATATATTTCTCATATATATATATGGGATAGATTCCTTCTTAATCACTCATATTTCTCTATATGATTTACTCCATGTCCAATATTAGTCTATATGATCATCCACTTAAAGATAATGTTGAACTATATCAAAACATGAAATTCATCATATTGGAATCTATAGTGATTTTCAGGTCAGAGGATTAAGTTGATACTATTGCATGAGAATCACTTATGACTATTAATCTTATTGGCCCTTGATGCCTAGAAAGGGAGTTAAATAGGGTAATGACAAGTAAAAACAATTAAAACTATGTGTAGAAAAAATGAGAAATTGAGATAATCAATTTATAGAGGTTCGACACAATTCTGCTTACGTTCTCTCCTCTGGTCATCCCATCAGAGTCTTTCACTATCAAGATAGCTTCTAGGTCTTATCAATCACCTTTACAATAGTAGTTTCTAACACTACCAAGCCATTACAAGTAGACTTATGAGTGCTACTAAAGTTGTTTCCTAAAGTAGTTTACAAGTACTACTAAAGCTGTTTTCCAAAGTAGTTTACAAGTACTACCTTAGACCTTTTACAACAATAGTTTTAGATCTTCTAAGATCTCTTAAACCAAAAACTTTCTCTAAAGAATTTACAACTTGAAGATGAGAAAGAATACTCTCACTCAAGCAATAAATAATAAAGAATACACACACAAGAATTGTTTGACTTGGTGGGGAATTTTGTCTTAAAGCTTGTTCTTCAACTCTATTTTGAAGAAAACTTTTGCAAGCTTTTGACAATGATCTTCCTTTGAAACTAGATCACACTTATTTTCCTCCTTTTATCAAAGATTGCTTTGATAACAGAATATACTTGTGTTTGAACATTTTTCTCTTTTTTTTTTTTCTTTTTAATTTTGTTATGGGAGATGCTTTTATAGGCAGAGACACAAAACTAGTTATTAGAAAGAAGGCTGTCACTCCATGTCATAAAGTAGTCACTCAACGCCTGTTGGACACTTTTCGCGTCTGCTGTTAGGTGAGAATACAACTATAATGCCCATTGATTGTATTAAAATGACTGTTGGAACTAGTTATTAGAGAGAGATTTGCCTAGACGCTTTTCGCCTGATTTTCTCAATTTTTTAGTCACCAACTCCTTCAATGACTGTTGGAGCTTTTCAATGCCTATTGGAATTCAACTTTAACTCCTGTTGAGATTGGACAATGCATGTTCAAATTTTCAAAAGCACGTGAACTTAATGCTCTCTTTTACAATTTTTTCTACAGTGCTTCAATGGCTATTGGAGAGCTTTCAATGCCCAATGAAGGGGATCTCAATGCTTGTTGCAAATGTTAAGGCACCCTGTTGGAGGGTCCAGAACCTTTAGCTTTGCCTGGGATCTTTTCCAATGCTCATTGGTAAAATGCCAATGCCCGTGTCGAGGCTTTGAGAGTTCTATTCACATCAAGTCATTTGGTCTAATGATTATTGCAAAAATATAACTCCTATTGAGGTCTTGATGAGCCACGCTTATTGTGAAAATGCAATGCCCATTATGAAGGTCAACTTGCGAAAATCAAGTGTTTAAGTCATCTAATGCTTGTTGATTCTTAAGAGAGTCACTGGTTGAGAGGTCTAGAAAAATTTACTCAAATTTGGGTGTCACTTCAATACCTATGGAGAATTTTCAATTCTCATTGATGAAGTCATAACACCTGCTAAATTGTAGCAACACCCATTGGTTTTGAATACTTAGTTTTTAACCAAACTCTTTTTCCAAAAGCCTTGGATCAAAAGATTTTACACACTAACTTAGACAAGAGTTAGCTTTTAGATATATTTATAATCATCAAAATAAGCTTAGTTTATTAACCTCCCAAGCTAGTTTCAACATTCTCCTCCTTTTTGTTGGTGACAAACAATATATCAAGGATAAAGAATCTTGCAAAAAGTGAAAAATGTACCTCATATAAACCCTAAGTATTAACAACTATCAAACAATGTGATTCAGTTTCAAGTGCATAAGATATAATTGATCATATTACTCCCTCTTTGTTACACAATTTTATGTGCTATTAGAACAGGTTATACATTCCAAGTTATTTTCAAAACAAATTTTCATATATTACATTTTCCTTGGTCTGTTTTCTTATGCTTTCTTATACTTTCTCTTACTTTCTCCCCTTGAGTTATTTACTTATACTATTGCTTTTCCTTGGTATTTCTCCCACTTTGTCATTATTAAAAAGTAATAAACAAGTATGGTAATAACAAGGGAAATGAAATCTCAAATAATAGTATAAGTAAAGAGAGAATATATTTATAGCGTTAAAGAAATGTTGTCCCTTACATCAATATTTTTTTGAAAAATAAAGATAAAAGAAATGAAACAAAGATAAAATGTGCAATATGAAATGATAAAGATGATTAGAGGTAAGGGTCCTAGGAAAGGTTATAGGATTTTTCCTTAGGTCTGCTGCTTCATTTGACTCTACTAGAGTAGTTGGACTTCCAAGTTGCAAATTTAACCCTTATACTATCCATTTTAGGGTTTGACTAACATCCTTCTTATCCTTTGAAGTTTTTGCACCTTTTGATGAAGATAGAGAGTGAATCAACCTTTTGAACAATACTAGAGATGGTTGCTTATTGATCAAGGACCTTTTGCTCAAAGAATGAGACAGAAGCAATAGTAACAAGAGCAGAAGCACTAGTTCTAGTTTCTTCCATAACAGTAATCCCTGCTCTTATGGCTTCCACAACCTCTTCATCATCTTGTTCTAGTTTAAGTATTTCACCTTCTTCTGGAATTCTCCTTACTAGGCTAGAGTTGAGCCTTTGAAGGATCCCTATGCTTAACATCTTTTTGCAAATGGACTCATTATGTGGCAGTTTCTCCATAATGTTCCTTTTCTCAAGTTCTTTTTATGTTGAGGGAATAATGTTCACATACTTGGCAATCTTGGATATGTAATGTCCCATCATGAGCTCATTCCCTTTGTCCATTTGGCCATTTATCCTTTGCATGAAGAATAAGGGTGTGTTGATCCTTTTCTTGTTCTTTCATGTATCAAAGATAAAATAGTTCTATGATGGTGTAATTACCATTGGATTGTGCTTTGCTGTTGATATTCCAAGTTATGAATAAGTGAGCTATCCTTAAGGCTTGGCTTTTCATTTTTGATGCCTTGCTATTATTGTTGTTGTAGTTGCTCTTCCTATCTGTGATTGACTTTCAAAATTGGTTTTTATCCACTTTGAAAGTAGGAGGATGTTTTGTTATTCCATCGGTGGTGGAAGCAAAATATTTTATCAATTCATTTGGCCTTAAGGTGTATTTATTGATGAAGAATATAAAGTTGATCGTACCTTCCTGTGCATATGCATGGCAATCATTTCCTAGAACTTCTTAGGTGGTCAGAAGCTCAATTGTACGCCCCAAATAAGAGGGCTATTTTATATGACAAAATAGTTCCCACCCTATAGCTGTCATAAGATCTTCTACTTGTCTTGTGAACTTGTACTTCTACAAATCACCCCATTTAAAAAATTTACCTCCCCCAAGGTGTCTTTTGAGGAGTTTAAGGGCTAATTCCTTATCCATCTCCTTGTTGAGGAGAAATTTTTAGAAAATGAGAGGGGGGGTTTGCTTTGTTTTTGTCTCATTCCCTTTTCCTTTTAATTATAGGACAAATTTGGCTTTGTTCGAGGATTGAGGTTCTGAGGATGATTCAAATGATCTTTTCTTTTATTGTGCAAGCATTGAGTCTATGTTTTCCTCAGTTTCTGAGCATGAATATGAGGGTTAAGGTTTTTCCTAGCTAGTTGCTTATAACTCTTAGTTGATTTAGCTTTGGTTACCATTTGGTTTAGTGTTTGATGAATGGTGCAAGTGTAAAAGAAAATAAATGCAGGAAATACAAAGAGAGATGGAGAGAGCCAAAGCATAGTAAAAGCAAAAGTAAAACAACTTTAGGGTTTAGGGGTTTTACATAGAAGTTTGGAGAGTTCCTTATTTCTTTTAAAAAATATGACCATTGGGAGTGTTTAATTATTGTTGTGATTCAAATAATGATAGTTGGACATGATCGTTAGCTTGATCAAGCAAGTGTTCTACATTCAACGATGGTTATTGCTCACAACGCCTATTGGATGAAGAATAACAGTCACTAGAATTCACAATGATCGTGGGGGCACATAGAAGCTAAAATGTTGAACTCACCAATGACACAACGGTCGTTGGCAATAGTTATTGGCCATGTTTTCCAAAACAAAACTTAGTTTAAAATAGATTTTTCAAATAAGCAAACATTTTAAAAACTTAGTTTATGTAAATTATTAATTAAACTCAATGATATAGTCATGAATTCAATTAATATAGGGATATTTGATCAAGACAATACACAATTAAAAAATCTTTAACATATAGAGTGTAAAAACTTTAATGGTAATCATTTTAAGCAAAAGTTAAACAATACATCAATCATCAGCCAATCAACAATTAAACATAAATCATCAAGGATGAAAGAGAAGAACCTGTTGATGTTAACTCAATGTACTTCTCTCAATCATTCCAAGTCTTATTTTGATGAATTACATCCTTTCATCATAAAGAGGTTAATGAAAATATTTGCCAATTGATGGTTAGTATCAACAAATTCCAATGCAATATCACCTTTATTAACATGATCCCTAAGAAAGTTATGTCTTATATCTATATGCTTACTCCTAAAATGCTGAATGGGATTCCTCGACAAGTTGATGGTACTAGCATTATCACATTTGATGGCCACTTTGAATTACAATAACTTTGTAATCAAGAAGTTGTTACTTCATCCATAGGATTTGAGCATAACAATAACCTGTTACCACATACTCAGCTTCAGTAGTGTACAAGGCAACTAAATTTTAGTTTTTGCTACTCTAAGACATTAAACATTCACTAAGTATTTGAAATGTACCTGAAGCATTTTTTCTATCTAGGGTACATCTAGCAAAACCAACATCTAAAAATGCTTTTAACTTAAATGTAGAACTCTTAGGATACCAAAGTCCTAAGTTAGAAGTACTAATAAGGTATTTGAGTATATGTTTTATGGCATGCATATAAGACTCCTTGGGATTAGATTGATATCTAGCACATAAACACACACTGAACATAATGTCTAGCCTAGATACTGTTAGATAGAGAAGATTACCAATCATACCTCTATACAACTTTTAGTCCACAACCTTACCATGTTCATCTATGTTTAGCTTAACGTTGGTGCTCATTGGAGTTTTACATGGTTTGTTGTTCTCCATGCCAAATCTTTTGATTAGCTTCATTGTGTATTTGGCTTGGTTGATGAAGATTCCCTCTTTCCCTTATTTGATTTGTAATCCAAGAAAGAACTTAAGTTCTCCCATCATACTCATTTCAAATTCAAATTTCATTACTTTTAAAAAATCTTCACACAAGCAAACATTAGTGGCATAAAAAATGATATCATCTACATATACTTGCATAAGCAATAAGTCTCCATTCTTCTCTTTAGAAAAGAGTTTTATGTCTGCCAACCCTTTGGAAACCCTTTCTTTATAAGAAAGTTGTCAACCATTCATTCCAAGCTCTTGGAGCTTGCTTCAAGCCATATAAGGCTTTGGTAAGCTTGAACACATGGTTAGGAAAGCAATAGCTTTCAAAACTAAAGGGTTATTCAACATATACTTCATCAATGTAGCCATTAAGGAAAGCACTCTTGACATCCATTTGATATAATTTAAAGTTCATATGAGATGTAAATGCAAGTAAAATTTTAACGGCTTCTAACCGTACTACTGGAGCAAAAGTTTCATCAAAGTCAATTCTCTCTTCTTGGTTATAGCCTTTGGATACTAACCGAGCCTTGTTTCTAACTGTGGTTCTCTACTCATCAAGCTTATTTCTAAAGACCTATTTGTTCTAATTATGGAATATGTTTGAGGTCTGGGAACTAAGGTCCATACTTTGTTCCTTTCAAATTGATTGAGTTCATCTTACATAGCAAGTACCTAATGTTCATCTTTATGGCCTCATCTATGGTCGTAGGCTCAATAAGGAAAATAAAAGCAAGATTGATACATGTATTTCTAAATGATCGAGTAGTTACCTGCCTTGAAGGATCACTAACGATGAGATCTTTTGGACAATCTTTTTTAAAGATCCAGCCCCTTTCCAGTTGAGTTTTCTCTTCATTTGAAGTGGGAAGAGGTTGATCCTGAATTTTCTTCACCTCTCATCTATTTTGGCTTGTCCACATTCTTCCTTTCTTTTCCAATATTTAACTTACTTATGGGACATGTAAGATCATCAACATCTTCTTCTATCCTTAAGGAAGTGTGTTTAGATTCATAAAAAAAACAACATGCATAAACTCCTCAATAATAAATGTTCTCATATTGAAGACTTTGTAACATCCTCAACCCAAATCATATGCATTTTAATTATGTTATATTTTAATATATGCATCACATTGCATAAGCATGACAATAAAACTTACATTATTGCATTTGAATATGAATATGATGTTTGCATAGTGGCATGGTAAATTGTCATATGTTGTGTGTGTGTTATAGTATTTGAATTAATGGTGTTTTAGAGCTTATTCAAAAGTATAAGGAGCATATGGGGATTAAGAGATGGATAAAGGTGATGAAAGAGGGAAGAAGAGGGACTAAAAGAAGAATATTGAACTTCCAACCAATGGCAATGAGACACCATGATTGTGTCTTATTAGGGTAGGTATACAAATTAAAATTTTCATCTTTTGGAATCATATTAGAGAGCCAAAAATGTGAGGGAATGCAAAAAATATAAAGAAAGAAAGAAATAGAGAAAGGAGGAGGAGGAAGAAGAAGAAGAAGAAGAAAAAGAAGAAGAGGAAGAGAGAGACGAGTGAGCTAACTTGGAGGAAACCCTAAGCTTTTCTAGTTTGGTAAAAGAGGTAAGTGATATTATCTTCTTTCATCACGAAATTCCTCCATTATGATATGTTAATCATGCATGGTTAGTAAGAATTATGGAATATTTGACATGGAGCTCATATATAGAGTTTGTAGCTTAAGAAAAATAGAGCTGATTGTGTTGGTTTTGTTGTTAGAGCAGCTTGTTGTACTCATGATTTTATAACCCTATAAGAGGATTAGGGAAAGTGTACTATGAAATTTATAGCTTTATGCCCCATTTAAAAGCATGTGGAACAATTTTACTTAATTTTGTGTGTGTGAGGAGCTATGGCTCCTTAATTAGGGTTGATTCACAATCAATAGAAATCTCCTCATTCTTTTTGTTTTCATATATTTTGATGATCTTATGTGGTGATTTAGGCAAAGTGCAAAACATGAAATTTGTAGGGTCATATCCCTTCTAAACACCTGTAAAGAAGTTTTGCTTTATTTTTTTTTCGTGGAAAGAGATAAGGTTTATTGATTGTGACTGATCCTAAACCCAATGAAACCTTATTAGTCTTTTAATTATGTTTTCCAAGAATTTGATGGCTATAGAATGAGAATTTGGTGATGTTACAAACTTGAAAAGTTGTATATTTATGTCTAATATACATTTTTGTAAAGTATTTTTGCCAAATTTATTATGGTTGATGAGATATTGCCCATTCATCATGACTGATTGTCAACATGTTGAAAACCTACTCACCCTGAGATTGATAATTTGTTTTAGTGACTTTCTAGGATGAATTAGACAATGAGTAAAAAATGGAAAAATGTTCCTTTATGTGTTTTGTAACTTATGGTAAATTATTTTTGCAATTGGATTTGTAAGGTTTGAGATATACCCAAGATTGTAAGACCCACTTAGACTAAGATGACATTGAAATAGGGAAAATTTATAAAATTAACCATAAATTATGTATTACATTTTTTAGACTGAATTTTGGATATGGTGTACCCATATATTTCTATTTTAATTGAAACAAAAGAATTAGGTAATTTGGATTTGTGTGTCAAAAGTAATCATAGAAACAACCTATCAAGTTTATGATATTTTACTAGATCATATTTGCATAATAACATAAAAATCTTACTTTGTCATCATAGATTGATTTGGTATATTGAAATAGGTCCTCGAGGTATTGAAGATAATATTGGGAATAAGTTGGGACCATCCATGACTTAATAGCTTGAAAGAGGAGGTAAGTAAATAGCTAAAGGTACTAAATGTGTGATTGATTAAATGCCCTGAACATATATTCAATGGAATGAAATGTTATTTAATGAGATGATATTGATGAATACATTGATGAAAAGATTGTTATACTCTTGAATTATTAATTTTCATGACATGTTGATAAATTATGATTTGGAAATGTAAATATGTTGTGATATGATTTGCCAAAGTTTATGGGTGTTGTTATTAGTCGTTATATTGCTGGAATTTTATTGGATTTATAGTTGATTTGTTGAAAGACTAATACTTGTTGTTGTTAGGCAAGCAACAATATTCATAGTCTGTGTGGCAACCATATATGATAGCCAATATGGCAACCAAATATGATAACCTATGTGGCAACAACATTTGATAGCCTTTGTGGCAATGATATCTATAGCTTGTGTGGCAATAATATATAACAACATGTGTGACAACAATATATAACAGCCTGTGTGGCAATAACATTTGATAGCTTGTGTGTCAATGATATCTATAGCCTGTGTGACAACAATATTTATAGCCAGTGTGGCAACCAAATATGATAGCTTGTGTGGCAATGACATCTATAGTCTATGTGGCAACAATGTATAATATCCTGTGTGACAATAACATTTGATAGCCTGTGTGGCATTAAAGAGAAAACTCTTTATTTCATGCATGGATATGATGATGAGTTATTTATATTTAAATGTTTATTATATTATTTAAGATTGAAGTATCATTATGTGTTTATTACTAAGTGTGCAAGCTCGTTGCCTTGCATTAAATTTTCTTTTAGGAAGAGTAGACTAAAGATTTCATCCAATTTGCATTTAGATGTTGTTGTCTAATAGTTTGATAGAAGTTGAGTCAGTATGCAGTCTATTAGTACTTTAGTTTGTTTAGCCTTATATATTTTGTTGTAAATAGTTACTATATTATGAAACAAGATACATAAAGTGAAAATCAATTAAAAGAAGGTCTCTTAATGACAATTGATAGAATGAGAGAATTTTAATGATGTTGTGTCACCATAGTATTCCATGTTTTATGAATGAGTTCATGCACCTACTTTAGGAATGATTAGTAAATGGGATGTCATAGACTTTATACCTTTGCTGGTAGTAAAGTATCTAAGGAAAATTCCTTTATTGGATTTTAAGTCAAATTTGCTAAGGTTGTCTTTAGTGTTAGAATAAAACACTTGCAACCATAGATTCTAAAATATGCAATTTTGGGCTTCATATTGTTCCATAACTCATAAGGAATTTTCTTTAACAAGGGTCTGACTAAGACTCTATTTAAGACATAACAAGAAGTGTTTACAACTTCAACCCATAAATACTTAAGAAGATTATACTCATTCAATATGGTCTTAGCCATTTCTTGAAGAGTTCTATTCTTCCTTGCTACTACACTAGTTTGTTGAGGTGTTTTAGGAGTTGAGAAGTTATGTGGGATACAATACTCAATACAAAAGCTATGGAATTTAGCATTCTCAAACTCTCCTCCATGGTCACTTTTAAATGAAGAGATTTCCAAATCCTTTTGGTTTTGAATTCTCTTGGCAAAGGTCTTAAATAAATGAAAACAAAAGTCCTTGTGTGGGAGGAACAACACCCATGTGAACCTAGAGTAGTCATCTACTATGACAAATGCATAATGCATGCCTCTTAAGCTAGACACTCTAGAAGAGCCAAACAAATTCATGTGAAGTAATTACAAGGGTCTAGTTAAACTTAACTTGTTCTTGGCTTTGAATGAAGGTTTTACCTATTTTCCTTTTTGACATGCTTCACAAACTTCTTCTTTTGAAAACATGATTTTTGGTAGACCTTCAACTAAGTTTCTCCTTTTTAGCTTATTGAGGAGTTCCATGCTAGCATGTCCTAGCCTTCTATGCTAGGTTTTACCTTCATTCACTAAAGATACTAGACATTTTACATCATGGTCAATAAGAGAATTTAAATCAATGACATAAATATTATGAATGCTCCTACTAATGGATAAAATTTTGTTGTCACTTATCCTTGACACGTAGCAAGCTTGTGGTTCAAACATAACTCTGAGGCCTTTATCATAAAGTTGACTTACACTAAATAGATTATGTTTTAGTCCATTGTTGGACTAGGGTAGTTAACCCTAAGTCTTGGACCTCTTTTGATCTTGACAAAGGGGATTGATCATTTCTAATGATTCAATTTAGTGTTGTTTTGCAGCTTTTTTTGTTAGTCTTTAAGTTAGAAGTTGGATAGAAATCTTAGTCTTCAAAGAATGTGAAGTAACTTCTAAATCGCAACCAGAATCTAAGATTTGCGACCGTGATCCATGAAAAGACTTGCTAGAAGATCAGACAGATGAAATCGCAGAGTCATTCTTGGTTACGACTCATCCAAAGGAAGAAATCGAAAAGTGACAGACGAATTCGCGGTATAAAGCTTACCTCAGTCGCGATCGCAAATTTTGAAGTAACTGAAGATGCAATCAAGTCCATAATTACAGCTTGACAAGTGTCCTAGGTAGCCGTTGAAAGTCAAAAATCGAGATGGAAACTTGTTAGTAGTGACTGCGAACCTAAAAGAAGAAGATGAACACTTCTGGCAGAGGAATTTACGTCCCGAGTTGCGTCCTGTACAAGATAAATCGCAACCGCTACTTTTGAGAGCAGGTGAAAGGCAACGACTATATTTTTTTGGTGAACTAATTTGAAGCTACCAAGTGGACTAGCCGTTAGACACAAACAAAGTTTTCTTTATGGAATTTGGAATTCGCGACTGCTAATGAGTAGTAGTGACTGCGATTCATGACTGTCAAGCATTTAATGCAAAAATCTGTCTAACACACTTTGATGATTTTGTACCAGTTTTATTGCAACGTCTCTTTGGTGGGTAGAGCCTATAAATACCTCACCAAACAGATGCAAATGCAAGAGAATTAATAACTTTGTACCCAAACTCTTACAATTTTGCTACTCACTCTTTTCTATTCTTTAAGTCATTGTTGGGTGTGAGCATAAACACTAAGTGTAATAGGTTATAGTGTGAGCCTATCAAAACACTAAGATAGGTTATTGTGTGAGCCTTCAAAACACAAGTATAAAAGTTTGGTGTAAGTTTTAAAACACCTTTGAAAGATAGTGGAATACCCAATTTCTAAGAATTAGGAAGTGGACTTAGGATCGATTATACCCAAACCACTATAAACCTTGTGTTTCCTCTCGTCTAATTTCTCTTCTCTTTTTCAATTTTAATTTTTATACACCAATTTAACCCCTCCTTCTTGGTGCCCAGGGCCAACAAGTGGTATTAGAGCCTCACTTCACAATCAAACCTTTATTAGGTGAATAAAGTTCATGGCACAAGAGGGAATCCACTCACAACTCAAGCCATACTTTGATGGAACATACTATACTAATTGGAAATATACGATGGAGATCTATCTTGACATAAATGTGGTAGACCTTTAGGATGTGGTCATCAAAGAATGGAAGCCACCCACCAAAGTTGTGGATGGTAATGAAGAATTAATCCCAAAGGAAGAATGGGTTGAAGCTTACTGGAGATCAAATGGCAAGAACAAGAGAGCAATGGTCATTCTTCTAAGCTCACTCTCTAGAAAAGAGATTGGAAGAGTGAAACATTCTCAAATTGCACATGCCATTTGGAAGACTTTAGAGAACTATCATGAAGGCACAACTTTAGTCAAATCAAGTCGTTTGGAGATGTATGTCACCAAATGGGAACTCTTCATGAGAAGGATAATGAGAGCATCACAGAAATGACAAATAGGCTATTGTCCATTATCACCAACATGAAGAAACTTAGAAGAACTCTTACTATCTATGAGGTAAACACAAAAATCCTTAAAACTTTTCTTCTAGATAAATTTGGTGCTAGAGTTTGCAGCATATAAGAGTCCAATCCTAAAATTGGAAAGGTTCCAACCGATGTGTTGACAGACAAACTCTTAACTCATGAGTTGGCCTTACAAAAAGATGAACAAATGAAGAAGCTAATAGGCCAAGGAGACAAACCAGATAAAAAAAAAACCATGGTTCTTAAAGCTTCAACAAAAGAGAATGAGGTAGAGATCACCTTAAATGATGAAGAAAGTGACAAGGAAGAGGAGGAGCTAGCAATGCTCTCAAGGAGGACAAAGGATTTGATCAAGAGAAGAAAAGAAAGAAAAGGCTTCAAGAAGACAACTCCTAATCCAAGAGAGAAATCCAATGAAGTCACTTTTTATGAATGTGGCAAGCAAGGCCACATCAAGTATGAATGTCCCAAATTAAAGAAGAAGAAGAGATGGGACAAGGAGAAGAAGAAAAGTTTTTTAGCTACTTGGGATGATAACTCAAGTGAAGAAGAAGAAGAAGAAGGAGAGGTTGCCAACATATGCTTTATGGCACAAGAAGATTTTTCAAATGAGGTAAGTACTTCTCATTCTAATTTTGATTTTGAATTTGATTAGATAAATTAAGAGCTTATAGAGGCTCTAACCATGAGATGTGACAAGTACAAGTCATAAGTGAAAATTTATAAGAAAAGGTGCTCAAAATTAGAAGATGAATACAAGACTCTTAGTGACCTTGTAAATGAGTTGAGGACTTCTAATGAAGAACTCAAAAATTTAGTAGAAAGACTTTCCACTTCATCTTCTTCTATGGCTTCATTAAGAAAGGAGAATGATACTCTTAAAGGAGAAGTCATTGAGCTTAGAAGCTCAATCTCTAAGTTCCATAAAGGAAAAGAAGCCTTGGACACATTGATTGTGTCACAAAGACTACCACTAGTTAGAAATGGTTTAGGCTTTAATAGAGCCTCCTCATCATCTCAAACTACATTCGTTAGAGCTTCACAACCTCAAACCTCAAACATTGAGGTAATTGGGAAGAAAAGTGCTCCTAGCACTAAGCCTCCTAAGCCTAAGGGCAAAGGGAAGGCTCCCCAAAGCTATAGGGCCAAGACTTAAAGAGCTCACCATGCCTACATCTACAATAAAAAGCATGTTCATTCTCATAAAAAATTTTCTACTCCTACTCATCATACAGGTTCATGCATGTATTCACATGACCATAGTATGAGGACTCCTTCTCATACTAAATTTGTGCAAAGGAGAAAGACTCCTAAGTCTAAACTATAATGCCATTATTGCATGAGATTTGGACATATTAACATCATTGTTTAATTAGGAAGGCTCACCCCAATTTAGAGGACCCTTCAAACTCTAACCCTCTAGGACCCAAGTATGCTTGGGTACCTAAGAAAAGGTAACTCACTTTTGTTGTGTAGGGGAATGTGGCAACCACCAAATCAAGTAATTTGCATGTGGATAATGGATGTTCCAAGCACATGACTAGAAATAGAAAGCTATTCACGACATTGAAATAAATAGAGGGTGGAGATGTCAAATTTGGTAACAATGCCAAAGGTAAGGTAATTGGCATTGGAACCATTGGTAAGAATGGATGTTCTTTTGGTTAGTGGCTTATAACATAATTTGTTAAGTGTGAGTCAATTGTGTGACAAAGGTAATAAAGTCACCTTTGATCCTAAGGAATGCCGAGTCACCACTTTAGTGGATGATGAGGTTATTTTCAAGAGTGAAAGGAAAGACAATACCTACTCAATTGACTTAGACAATTTGGCTAATTAATCTTTTAAGTGTCTTATGTCTTTGTGCAATAAAGCTTGGTTGTGGCATAAAAGGCTTGGACATGCAAGCATGGATCTTCTTCAAAGCCTATCTAAAAGAAAGTTAGTTGAAGGGCTTCCCAAGTTAAATTTCTCCAAAGACAAGACATGTGGTCCATGCCAAATGGGGAAGCAACAACATGCCTCTCACAAAGCCAAAAATGTTGTAAGTACATCTAGACCACTTCAACTTATCCATATGGACTTAATAGGACCAATTAGAAGTGTTAGCTTGGGTGTAAAACATTATGCACTAGTCCTTATAGATGACTACCATGGGTTTACATGGGTATCTTTTCTAGCTCATAAGAATGATTCATTTAATGCTTTCAAAAGTTTTGCAAAAAGAGTTCAAAATGAAAAAGGTTACTTCATATTTTGTATTAGAAGTGACCATGGAAAGGAATTTCAAAATGAGTCATTTGAAAATTCTTGTTTGGAGAATGAAGTTTTTCATAATTTTTCAACTCCTAGAACACCACAACAAAATTGTGTTGTAGAGAGGAAAAATAGAATTTTGGTAGAAATGGCTAGAACTATGCTCAATGAGTATTCCTTACCAAATTACTTTTGGGCCAAAGCCATTAATACCTCATGTTATATTGCAAATAGAGTTTTCAAAAGACCCATTCTTAATAAAACTTCTTATGAGCTTTGGAATGGTAGAAAACCCAATATTTCATACCTAAGAGTATTTGAATGTAAGTGCTATATTTTGAACACCAAGGATAATCTTGGGAAATTTGATTCAAAGACAAATGAAGAAATCTTCTTAGGTTATTCCACCACTAGTAAAGCAAATAGAGTCTTTAACAAAAGTATAATGATAGTTGAAGAATCTATGAATGTTGTTTTTGATGAATCTAGTAAACTTAATCATGGGAAAGGTATTTTTGTTGATAATCTTGCAGGTGATCTTGAAAAGCTGAAATTGGATGATTCTACAAGGAGAGTTGATAAAGAAAAAGAAGAAGGTGATTCATCAAGAGTAGATGAAGATCAACATCAACATCAACAAGAAAATGAGCCAAGATAAGATCTACCTAAAGATTGGAGATTCTCTAAGTATCACCCCAAGAACTCAATCATTGGTGATACTTCTAAGGGTGTAAGTACTTGATCTCGACTTTTAGATAATAATCTTGCATTTGTTTCTCAACTTGAGCTAAGGTCAATTGATGAGGCTTTTGATGATGAGAGTTGGGTACTTACTATGCAAGAAGAACTCAATCAATTTGAGAGAAACAAGGTATGAGAGCTTGTCCTTAGGCCTAAAGAACACCTAATTACAGGTTATAAATGGGTGTTTAGAAATAAGTTAGATGAACAAGGTCTTATTACTAGAAATAAGGCTAGATCGGTTGCCAAAGGATACAACCAATAGGATGGAATAGATTATGATGAGACCTTTGCCCCCATTGCAAGATTAGAGGCCATTAGGATTCTCTTAGCATTTGCATGTCATATGAATTTTAAACTTTTTTAAATGGATGTGAAAAGTGCTTTTTTGAATGACATCATAGAAGAGGAAGTCTATGTTGAACAACCTTCTAGTTTTAAGTCTCATTATTTTTCAAACCATGTTTTCAAATTGAATAAAGCCTTCTATGAATTGAAACAAGCTCCAAGAGCTTGGTATGAAAGATTTAGTTCATTTCTCTTGAAAATTGATTTTGAGAAAGGGAGGGTGGACACCACACTTTTTATCAAAAAACACAAGCATGATACATTAATCATTAAAATCTATGTTGATGATATTATCTTTGGTGCTACTAATAAATCTCTTTATAAGGATTTTGCTAAGTGTATGACTAGGAAATTTGAAATGAGCATGATGGGAGAGCTCAAATTCTTTCTCGGTCTACAAATCAAGCAATCAAAGGAAGGGATCTTCATTAACCATGCCAAGTATACAAAGGAAATGCTAAAGAAATTTGAAATGGATGGTTGCAAAGTAGCTAAAACTCCAATGAGCAGTACCATCAAATTAGATATGGATGAATCGAGCAAAGAGGTTGATGAAAAGAGATATTGAGGTATGATCAGATCTCTACTTTATCTTACTGCTTCTAGACCGGATATCATGTTTAGTGTTTGCATGTATGCTAGGTTTCAATCCTCCCCTAGAGAATCTCATTTGAATGCTGTTAAAAGGATCTTTAAGTATTTGCATGGCACAATACACTTATGGTTATTGTATCTTAAGGATTCTTCATTTAGTCTCATAGGGTATTCGAATGCGGATTATGCAGGTAGCTTGCTAGATAGAAAAAGCACTTTCGGGACTTGCCAATTTATAGGTGAATGTCTAGTTTCATGGTTAGTAAAAAGCAAGTATCGGTTGGCTTATCTACCACAGAAGCTGAGTATGTGGCAGCGGGTTGTTGTTGCACCCAAGTTCTTTGAATGAAACAATAATTGAAGGATTTTGGCAAAATAGTTGATCACATTCCCATTAAATGGGATAACACAAGTGTTATTAATCTCTCTAAGAATCCTATCCAACATTCTAGGAGTAACCACATAGATATTAGACATCATTTTCTTAGAGATCATGTACAAAAAGGTGATGTTGTGTTAGAATTCATTGACACAAATCATCAACTTGCAGATATTTTCACTAAACCTCTAAATGAAGAAAGGATGAACTTCGTTAAAAGAGAATTGTGAATGTTTGATGGAAGCTCCCTAAAGTGAAAATTTTGATCTTATGATTGATTATTATGTATGATATACATGAGTGATGATTATATGAGCACATTTATTATTTATTTCTAGTGGATCACATGTTTTCAAAATTTTCTTATTCTTATCCTTGCTGACTCACAATTTGCAGTCGATATTTCTTCTTCTCGATAGCAAATTACAAGTCAATTTCAGCCGGCTGTCAAATGTCAATTTGCGGTCGCGAAATTTGCACTCCATCACAAATTTTGGTTAGTTTTTCAAAAATATGACTGTTGATGTGCCTTTTCCCTAGGAAAATTTATCCATTACTCACATTTTTCAAAATTTACAGTCGCAACTTCTGAATTCATTGATGCAAATTAGAGTAACCGCTTAGGCAATTAAGTGATTTGATTGCCAACCGTTTCCTCGCTTTATTTAATTCTTTTCTAGCCATTTTTTTTTACCATTTTTACACCCCTTCAAGCCTATAAATATCCCCTTCAATAGTGTTTTCCTCACTTCACTTCCAAACACCTCTTCTTTCTCTAAAAATCTCTCAAGCTCTCTTCCTCTCTTGCTATGGCTCCCAAAAAATTCTTTAAGGCTGACAAGGGCAAGGCAGTGGCTCAACCCTCTGCACCTCCTGCCCTTCATCTCATGAAGGGAATCACTAAGGAGGAAAAGGAAAGATTCAAGGTAAATTCCTTCAAAGTGATTCTCCCAAACAAAATCCCATCCTTATTTATGTTGGAAACTTTGGGCATCAATGCAGAGATTCGCAACCTTTCTCTCCAATTTGGGTTGGAATGAGTTCATCTTTCGAGATGAACTCGGATACAAGGAGGTTGTACTAGAATTCATTTGCACCGCACAACTACGCCATAAATCCAATTCGAGAGCCGACCAATATGGGCTGGTGTTTCGGGCCTTCAGCAACCCCTTCTACATCACCTTCGACCAATTATCCTCCCTTTTTATCTTGCAAGTCGAAGAAAACATCTCCGCACTTGACGTCATCTACTTCAAATTTTGGTCAGAGATTTCCATCAAAACCAAACATGACCTTCACTCCTCTTTATCCAAACACATCAAAATCCTACCCCTATGGATCCTTCATCACATCATCACCTTCTCCGTCAATGCAAGAGATGATGGTAATGAGAAGGTTTCACAAAAAGACTTGGCATTCTTATTTTGCCTTGTCAAGAATCAACCTATCTAAATCGGCCATTATCTTGTAGATCAATTAATCTACATGAGTACAAAACCCAAAAGCCAGTTTCTCTTGCCCTCTCACATAACAACCATCTATCGCTTTGTTGGAGCACTTGATGAGGAGAAAGAGAAATTCCTCACCAAGAACTTCCTTCCCTCTTAAAACTTCCTAGACCTAACCTATCTCATCAATGCCAAGGCAATCCATCCGGACACATACATCTATACCCTTGGTGCAATAGGTGCAAAAAAGATGGAAATCTCCCAAGCCTCTAAGCAAAAGAGGCTTCAAATTAAAGAAGGCAACATTCAAGTCCCTCCTCTTTAACCAAAACCAAAGTTAAAGTTATCTCTTGCCACCATTAATTGCAAGTTGGATAAACTAATGAGGATGATGAAGAGAAGGTTTCTCTTCCTTTCACATCTTCATAGTGATATGTGGATGACTTCATCGAATTTGAAGATACGCAAGATGGGGATGGTAACGAAGACGACATAGAGGATGGAGATAAAACAGAGGGAGCACAACGAGCACCAGTGATACCATCTTCCGGAGATGATTCTCCACTACTCTAGATTAAGGATATCTTGTATTTGGTTTTTCACTTTCCTTATGTTTATTTTCTTGTAAAAATATTATGATCTCACAGTTATGAATATATATAAAACTTGTTCTTTGCAAACATTGCTATCTTATGTGATTGATTTTTATTCTCTTATCCATTACATTATGTTTGCTCCTTATGAATTCTTATGCATGAATCTCTTTTTTCCCTTATATACCCTCTTTTTGATCTTGCCAAAGGGGGAGAGATTGCGAAAGGGAGAAAATAATGAAAACAATAACTTGAGAAAAACTATAACATAAGTTGAGGGAGAGCAACATACTTATTATTTTATCAACTTCACCTTTGATTGAATGAATGATATACTTAGCAAATTTTGTCATAAGCATTCATTGAATCATATTACAATCCAACTTCACTTTCCTGCATCTTTTTCACTTAAGATCAATCTAAGTTGTCAAAATCAAAAGTGGGAGATTGTTGGACTAGGGTAGTTAACCTTAAGTCTTAGACCTCTTTTGATCTTGACAAAGGGGATCGATCATTTCTAATGATTCAAATTAGTGTTGTTTTGCATCCTTTTTTTATTAGTCTTTAAGTTAGAAGTTGGATAGAAATCTTAGTCTTCAAAGAATGTGAAGTAACTTCTAAATCGCGATCGCAAGCTAAGATTTAGGACCGCTATCCAAGAGAAGACTTGTTACAAGATCAGACAGATGGAATCGCAGAGTCATTCTCGACCGCGACTCATTCAAAGGAAGAACTCAAAAAGTGACAGACGAATTTATAGTGTAAAGCTTGCCTTAGTCACGACCACGAATTTTGAAGTAACTAAAGATGTAATCGAGTCCATAATGACAGCTTGACAAGTGTCCCAAGTAACTATTGGAAGTCAAAAATTGCGATGAAAACTTGTTGGTAGCGACCGCAAACCCAAAAGAAGAAGATGAACACTTTTGGCAGAGGAATTCGTGTCTAAAGTCGCGTCCTATACAAGATAAATCGCGACCGCTACTTTTGAGAGCAGGTGAAAGGCAACGACTATATTTTTATGGTGACCTAATCAGAAGCTACCACGTGGACTAGCCGTTAAACACAAACAGAGTTTTCCTTATGGAATTTGGAATTCCCGACCGCTAATGAGTAGTAGCGACTGCGATTCATAACTATCAAGCATTTAATGCGAAAATCTATCTAGCACACTTTGATGATTTTGTACCAGTTTTATTGCAATGTCTCTTTAGTAGGTATGGGCTATAAATACCTCACCAAATAGATGTAAATAAAAGAGAATTAAATAACTTTGTACCCAAACTCTTGCAATTTTGCTACTCACTCTTTTTAATTCTTTAAGTCATTGTTGGGTGTGAGCATAAAAACTAAGCGTAATAAGTTATAGTGTGATCCTATCAAAACACTAAGATAGGTTATTATGTGAGCCTATTAAAACACAAGTTGTAAAGGTTGTTGTGTAAGCCTAAAAACACAAACGTATAGCTTGTTGTGTGAGCCTTCAAAACACAAGTGTAAAATTTTGGTGTAAGCGTGAAAACACCTTTGAAAGATAGTGGAAT
>CATIWR010052145.1:0-42336 GCA_949677035.1 Omphalea diandra | reverse complement strand
TTGTAAGAGGAATGGTTTCAACACAACCAACAGATATCACCTGACCAATAAAATTTGCAGTAAATAAAACAATTATATAAATATGATGGATTAGTGCAATTGAACAAAATAACTACTAAAGCATATTAAATATGTTAATAGCACCGATAAAAAAAGTATCATCTCTAGTGTGTGTAATCACATCAGAGAATTCAATGAAAGAGAATTTATCAAAAGGAATTGTGCCATCATCCACATCAATTTTCTTAACAAATGCATTATATGGCAGCTTGATTTGATAAGGATGATTGTTAATCCTGTAGTTTTTCTTCGATTATAAAACTTCGAGGCCAGAGATATGATAAATTTGTCCTTCAATGAGTAAAGGCTTAAAACCGCAATGCATCTGCTTTACGTACAAACGCTTATATTGTTGTCCCCTGAAAATGCATAAATAATAATGTGAGACTGGGGAGAAATGTTAAACAGTAATTTAAAAAGTTTAAATGCATTTTAAAATTCAACAATGTAAACAACATAACCTCATTATCGATGAAAAACAAGTTAAAACTGAATAATTCTTCAAGGTTGAAAGGGTTGTAAAAATCTCATGCCCTAACAATCCGTACTTTGATTCTTTCATTTTTGTTATCTTTAGTCAATGAAGCAAGAGTAGCATATAACATCTCTGGAAATAGGCATATCACCATAATTGGAACGAGAATGCAGATAAAATCAGCATGTTAACATATAACATATATAATATATACATAGCAGTATATGCAACTCAATAAGTTATATCGTTTGGATATTTCATTAAAAACAACATTTTTTGTATACAGCCTATGCATAGGATTTTCAGAAGTTTTTGTTTGGTGTATAACTATTTGAATGCCCTCTCTTGATGTGACACGTGAGAGAGCAATATATAATTGACCTTGGCTAAAAACTGGCTCATGTAGATATAAACCAACATAATTAAAAGTTTGCCCTTGACTTTTATTTATTGTCATATAATAACATACTTTAATTGAAAGTTATCTTTGCTTGAGAATGAAAGGCCATTTCTTCTCAATTATTGTCAACACGATCCTTGACAGAAACACTCGTTCGCCGGCATGAGTTCTTGACATAATCGTGGCTTCAATCACATGACTGCCTAATTCATTGATTAATAATCTTGTACCATTGCATGGACCAACGCTAGGGTTGATGTTATGCAAAAGCATGACTGAAGCATATTTTTTAAGCTTAAGTTCATGAGATGGAAATCCATTGAATTCCAATGAATTTAAAAACTCAGATGGATAAAGTGTCTATAACTCATCAACATTTACGCATGTTTTACAAATTAAATCAAATCTATAATACAATTTATATTGCTCTAGCAACAAATCCAATATTTTAGCATTAATATCATCGATAATATCATTTTTGGGGTTATGATTGAACATTGTCTCAAATAATCAATATTTTTATATTGGCTTATAAGTTAGTTATAAATTGAACTAATTACACCATTGATAAGCTTATCACATTCAAACAAAAGCAAATCATGTGAAATTTGTATTCAATTATTTTCATCATCGTATACAAGAATTGAGATTGAAGGAACTGTGCCATCTCTGACAATTACAAGCCATTCAACAAAGTATTGGCTATTATTTTTACTGGTGTCAACTCAATTATTTTCGAGGTGCATGTTTGTTTTAAGAAAAAATATTCGAATATGCTTCCATAAATACGATCTCGTTATTGAAGCATTTATGATTTCTTCTTTAATCCCCTTGTAAAAAATTGCAAGTATTTGTCGAAAATCTCTATCAAACAAGAGAGGAATGCCACACAAATGGCATTTCTAGTGCATAACAATCTAGTGTGGTCATTATATCTTTTAGTGACTAGTCAATTGCTTCAAAACAATGCCCGTGACTCATGGATGCTTCATCCCAAATAATGAAAGATGTTTTCTTTTATTAGTTAAGCCAATTGGGTTCCTTTTTTTGATATCACGCGTCGAACAATCTGTCAATTCAATGGGAATTTTGAATCTCAAATGAGCTATTCGACCACTTGATAGTAGCAGTTTTGTGATTTCAGATGATGTAATAATTAAAATCATTTTACCCTGTGAACGCAATTTATAAATTTTAGTTTCATACAAAAATGTCTTTCCTATTCCTCCATGACCATAAACAAAAAATAGTCCACCTAAGCGATCATTAATCATGTTATGTACAATATCATAGACTTGACGTTGTTCTTAATTCAATGTTCGTACCATTTGGTCATGCATAATCTTCAAATGTCCTATATCATAATTAAGTTCGTCCAACAAAAGGTGGTTATCAGTATTTTTAGATGCAGATATTTTTGGCATTGGCAATCCACCTGAGCGATCATTATGAAGTATTTATTATTAAATTAATTATCATAATTTAATTAACTTTTAAAATTAAATATACAATATAATATAAATTGAATATTCAGTTTTGATTTGTATGTTAAATACTCCCTTTATTGCATAAAAATGGACTTATTTCTATTTTCACATAGATTAAGAAAATTTAATCAATATAATTGAAATAATTAATTTTTACCTATATTTTTTTCTAATGTATCCTTACATTAAATAGGGTAATTTAATATTACTCTAACTATAATTAAGTAGTAGTTCATATTTGTAGATAATAAGGCATATTAAATAGGAGCATATTAGAAAATTGAAAAATTAATTATACTTTCAAAAAGAAAAGTGGACTATAATTTGAGAAAAATGAAAAAGGAAAGTAAGCCCATCCTTACTAGGGATGGACATCAATCAAATATCTAATTATATTGCTATTTTCTTAATTTAATTCAAATATTATAGCATAAGATTTAGAAAATTTTAAATTGATCTAAAATATCCACATAATCGGATAATTGATTTTAGTGGATTGATTATTTTAAGTTTTTCGGATTATACTTTAACATATAAATTAATTTTTATAGAATATATATTACAATCTACTTAAATAAAAAAATAAAGTAATAAAATTATCTTTCATAATATATTTAAATAGCAATAGAAAATGATGATAAAATATTGATTTTAAAAAATTCAATGACATAAAATTTTTTAATATTTAAATATAATGAAAATAAATCTTAATTTGAACAATAAATTTACAGCAACAAATTTTAAACATAAGAATTTTAAAATTTATTTCAAATGTTAATAATTTTAAATTATTATAATTAAATTATAGTATTTAAGTCATTCATTATGCTTATCAAAATTAATAATTTAAAATTATTTTAAAAAATAACGATAACAAATAAAAATGAAATAAAATATATACATATATACACACTATGTTATTAGGAGATCTTTGAGCTTCTATCTATCATTTCAGACTTTTGATAAAATTGACATCACAGCCCCTCTCATGTTCTTTGGTCATGGATGAGGTATTGAATTTCTCCCTAGTGAAAGATAAATTGATGAGGCTGGTAATGCGCACCCGCACGTATAGAGCCTGATTGATTTGGACTATGACTATGACTATGACATGAGAAGAACTTTGAGTCTCTATCCATTCCCAATAGCCATGTGATTACTATCTGATTTTTATATGACAAATCGACGGAAACAGGATGCCGCAATTTCCGCTCGGGAACAGTGTAATTGGCACAAATTTGTTTCCAATTGATTATTTTCTCTGTCCCTCTCTACACTTGCCTTTTCGATGTCCTCTGCAGCACAGCCAGTCTTCAATCCACAATCAGACTCTCCAAATCTCAAGAAAACCTTTCGCCAACTTAAAAACTACACCTCCACACCTGCCAATTTCGTCCTTCAATGGCTGGATCTCGAAGATCATTTCCTCTCTATCGAAACCCAACTTGAACAGCTCGAAAAAACCCAAAATACCAATACCCAACACTCTTTTCCATTCCAAACTGGAACCACAGAAACAGAAAAGGAAGATAGAATACCAGAACCCATTGTTCAATCTCAAAACAAAAACCCAGAAAGCAAAATTCGAAACAAAACCGTCCTCTCATCACAAAAATAGCGAAAAGATCCTGCCTTTACCTACAGATAGTGGTAAGTCATTGTTATTTTTAAATAAACGTTTAGCACACTATGGGGTGTTGAAAGATGGTGTTCATGAAGCTGTTAAGGGCATGCCTAATCCTTGGAAATTAGTACTTGAAGCATTGAAAGTTGACAGTATTTATGAGACTGCTAACAGGAAAACTTCTGTGCTTTTGCTTGAGGGATTTAGTAGGGTGGGGCCTGTGGTAGGACCAGAAGAGAGGAAGGAGGCAATAAGAATAGCGGTGGAGTGGAAAGCGAGTATGACGAAGTCTATGGAAGTTTTGGGGTTTTTGATGCTTGTGGCTGTTTTTGGGTTAGTGGATGAGTTTGATAAAGATGAGATTTGGAAGCATTTTGATACTGTTGTGCTCCGTGAGCAGGCGCCTGAGTTGTTTCGTGTTCTTGGGTTTGCGGATAAGGTTCATGGTGAGTTTCATAAGAATTGTTCCTATTGTTAAGTTTAGTTGGTATAGGGAGTTCAATTTCCATGCTGTTCATCCATGCATGTCGAGTGTTTATGTTTGATCTTATAAAACATATATTGCAGGGTATTGAAATTGGAAATTAGATATGGACAATTGGTTACATGGAAGTTTTAACTCATGCTTGGATAGTGGAGTACATTATTTGGGTTTTGCATAATATGGAATTTGAGCTCAATTATATATAGATTGGAAGCAGGTATCAGCAAGCTAAATGAAAGTGGAATTATGACTTTTCAGACTTTTATGTTTCGAAGGCTTTAATTATACACCATTGTTCTGCTGCATTTCGATTGATCCTGCAATCCCTATTTGATTTTGGCAGCTCTCATCCAGAAACTTATGGACAACAACAAGAGACTTGATGCTGTTCCTTTCATACGTGCATTTGAAATGGTGGATGAATTCGCTCCAGTTACCCTGCTTGGAGCACATTTTGAGTGTGCTCAAGAGATGTAAAAGGATTTGCAGCAAGGGAAATGACTCTTTAAAAGTGCTGGTATGAACCCCCGTGCTTCATCATGAATCTTACTGGATTGTTCAATTTGTCTTCTCAAGGTATCTTAAGTTTTTGAAATCTTCACAGGATAATGCCTCAGGTATGCATATAGCTGCTCTGAGAGGCATACTAGGAGTAGTGAAAAGATTCAGTGTACTTACCTAAAATGATAAAGAATCGCATCCTGCAGCTTAAAAGGCAGAAGGATGAGAAAAAGGCTGCCGAAACTTCCCCTAAGCCGTAGTTCGGCAATAACAGCAGATTGGAAATAAACGAACTGCTTCTCATAAAGCACAATCACGCCAGGAAGATACATCTAAGTGTCCATGGACAGCGATGCCAACAGCGGCTACCTCAAATGTTCCCCTCAATACAAAGTCAAAAGAGCTATCTCGTTACCAGGAGGCAGGCCTGTACAGAAATGAAGATAGAAAGTACTGTTCTCCATCACATTTAGCATTGCAAGTACTTTTGGTGCTACCTTGGCCAGTCATTCAACGCAATCATCTGAAATGTGCACAAGACGCTAAATGCAGGCCAAGGTGAACGACAATCATTCCCATCTTCAAGACTCTACAATTCCACAGGCACCTCTCCTGTTACCGCACATATAAACTCAGCAAATGGTCTCTATAGTGGTGCTGTGGGTTATGGTCTCCAGAGACTGGAAATGAGTTTAACAGCTGGACTCTATGGATCTGGCAGCACTGCAGCCATTAACCATCAATTTACTTCTGCAGTTGAACCATATGGTTCAAAAGTCTCAACATCTTATAATCCATATATGAGCTCATTAATGTCGCAGTATGATGCCAACGTTATAAATGGGAACACTACCACCAATTAGAATGCTCACTAATGAACAAAATTCTTGTAAACCACTCTCGTGTATCTTCTCTTCGAAACAAGAACAGCCGGATGCAAATTTTGGATGCGCTTTACTTTTTATATGTAATGATGATTCTAGTTAAATCATGCACGAATATTGTTCAGTCACCCGAATAGGGAGAAAACTTGGTTCTAGAGGCCTTGGCTTAAACAATAGTGCAGCACCAAACTCTAGAATTAGAAGCTATCTTAAACAACTGAAGGTCCTTACAACGTCATCAATCATAACAGAAACTTGAAACCAACCACTCACGATTCTGCCAAAAATTATTAAAAAAAAAAAAAACTTATCAACTATCATACAAATTGCAAGCATCAGTTGAGTAAACCTTCATACCTTACAGGGAAGGAAAAATAGACATTAATGGAAAATTATACAGGCAATCGAATTATACACACAAAACTGCTTAAACTGATAAAATCATCACGATATTTTCAGCGGCACATAGAAAGGATGTATCCTTCATTGTCTTCAAGATGCTAATATAACATATTTGTACATCCTTCTTGTCTTTATTCTCATTGCCATTGATTGTTGGAACTCCGCTCTGTTGGTGAGCCAGGAACAAAGGGAACAAAACCCCGGCCACCAAACACAGGACGCATAAATGCATCATCAAATTTACGCCAGTAGTAATGAACAGTGTGAGCTGGGGTAGTCAGAAGAGCGCGTATGCTGTTTGGACGGAGAACATGGTGTCCAAAATCATCCAAGGAGTCCTGATTTTCTCCAAGAAGTGGCACTGTTATTGATTTTGGAGTAGTTGGATCTGATGATACTGCACTGTTCGATGGATGTTTAGAATGAGGCAGCAACAATCTTATGAGAGGTTTAGTCATCAAACCAAACACCTGAGCAGGAACAAATCTGATGGAATCAACATTATATTAATAAATTAAAGCATTGAGATGCACACCCAAATGTGGGTGTTCTCATGAATGTATATACACAAACACAAGCACACAATTCACAATTTTTTTTTTTAAAAAGACTTCATAAAGAATTTGAAGTTAAAAACATTGCTACCAATTGAATTTGAAATTCAGCAAACACCCAGGTAGAACACAATAATCCATAAAACTAAAATCTGTAATGTGTATGGTGATGTAACTCAATTTTTCCCTTTTCTTTTCACAGTAATTTTTCACACCAAACGAAAACCTTGAGAAAATATCGATGCAAAAGTAGGCTTCTTGAACCAATACATAAATATCCAAGTGAAGGAATCATATACACACACTTAACTAGGACAGGAAGGAGATATCTCACCACAGTACTAGCAAGAACAATGGTTATGGTGCTGGTAATCATTATTGCATTCCCTCGCAAATGAGTATGCCCCAAGCTGGTAAACTGCATACATTAAACATGAAGTTCATAATGTAATGATAAGTAACTAAACAATATCCACCAACACAGATAGAAAGCCAACTTCTTTTTGTGCATCTGACCTCTGTTTATATATACAAATGCATTTTAGCCACACTGAAAGACAGTTGTTTACACAGTATACCTTATTATATGCAAGTGCTATGGATACTGCACCTCTCATTAGACCAGCCCACCATATCACAACCTAAAGAGAAAATGTTAATAGATTTTAAAAGCCAAAATAAATAAATAAAGTAGAAGCTGATAAGATCAAGGAAACAGAATCATATACTTGCTGCTTCAAGCCAATCTTCTCAGTAGGTGATTTCTTAGATAAGTTGGATAGAAAGGATAACGGGAAAACAAAAGCTGCTCTTCCAACCATAACAAGACCTAGTAATATTGAACTCACTGCAACTGATGTTCCAGGGCTGTGACAAGTGAAATTGAATACAGAACATAAAAAAAAAAAAGATGGTATTCCAACAGAGCTGTTATTTTACATATTGTGAAATTCTGAATACAATCCCAAAGGGATAGTGAAGTTTTCAAAAGTATTAAACATACCTATCACTGACAAATCTCCACTTTTCAATGTCCAATGCATCCATACCAACATAAAGGAAGATAAAAATCTCAGCAACAAATGACATGGTAGCAAAAGCATGCCTGCAATATTTTAAGCGAGATTTAAAGCATTAAGAAAATGAACAACACCTGATTAAGAAAAGCATAACAAAGATTCCAACTGTACAAGACATACTTGGTAGTGACTCTAGAACTCTCAGTCACATTGTGCCAGGTGTAATGGGACATCACAATCCCACAGAAAAATACAGTGAGAATGCCACTCAAATAGAACAGCTGTGCAAAAAAAATTAAGTCGTAATGTCTTTTTATATAGCAAACAAATCAAACATCAAATGTAATGAAAGCACTAAAGGAGAACGCAAGAAAAGTTAAGAGAGATCTTACTTCAGCCAACATATATGAAAGGTATGCCATGAGCATCATAAGAGCAAACTCACGATCTGTTGAATGCCTGAATCATATAAGACACAATGTTATCATTTTAGAACTTCCATTTTAAAGTGCAAGGACAAATATATGAATTTATGTCTATCTAGGAACTAACAAGCATATTTACTCAAATTAAAATTGTCAAAACCCTCCAGCATAGTGAAGTATACATGGGTAGCTTTAACGGGCACAAAACCATAAACCTTTGCTGAATTGAATATGGATTCACCAACTCAATCACTTATCCCACTAATAAAATCAACTCTTCCAAATCAAGGACTCATCTGATTGCACAAAGATATTTGACTACAATACAAATAATCAATGGACTAATAATATATGGGAAAATCTAGCACACGTTTGAAACATAGATTCCAACCGCCAACTACCTGCCAAAATATAGCTTTTTAATGATGTAAGCACTAAGTAGCCCAGTCTGCAAGAAAAGAACCAAATGCATTTATCACATTATTGTTTAAAACCAAAAACATGTTGCAAATCTGTTCAAGCGTGCATGTGCATGTGCATGTTTTGGGGAGAGAGAGAGAGAGAGAGAGAAGCTTACTAAAACTCCCAGCAAAGTGCTTGTGACAAATAAATATAAGAAGTTGCAAATAAATAGCCATGCAATTCGGGAATTGATATTAGTGAGATCAAAACTCTGGATTGCATTGAAAAGCACTACTGATGTGGCATCATTTACAACACCTTCCCCAAATACCAAACTATAGAGTAAAGGTGTCTCATCCTGATTAAGCACCTGCATCAGAAGATCAAACAAATTTAACCATTAATTATTGCATCTTATTTGTTCCTAGTTTGAAACGACCATTCCTTTAATATGTAACAGACCTGCAATGTGCAAACAGAATCTGTTGCAGCAAATATGGCACCAATTGCTGAAAAAAGGATAACAATGTAAGCTTCCAAATGGAGCAAAACAATTCATAAAACAGAAAAGAAAAGGAATAATGGAAGGGAGTTGTAATCTAATACCTAGGTAATCCCCAATATCAAATGAACCAATATCCAGTTTTTTAAAGAATTGGGTAGCACCTGTAAGAACATAGTTAAGATTCAGTACCAAATACAAAGTATCTCTAGTCACTATGAGCCAACTGAAATATGCTATGTACTGATGCCAACAAAGATCAAACACCACAGAAGTTTGCATCAAGGAATTATAGTTATTTTGTTTTCTTTCACACCAGAAATATTGATAAGGAAGTCTTAGGGAAAAACATGATCTAATCTAAGCTACAAATCTCACAAATAAGATAGAGAGCCGTTATCACTAAAATTCTGAGCTTCTATCCTCAAAAACTACATAATTAATTAAAGCTTCATAAATAGCATTACCATCTCTGGATGTGTACATCAGTACTAATGCTTCATTTACTTAAATTAATTTAAATTTGTCAAAATGCATCCTGATAATACACAAAACAGGAAATATATCAGTCATTCCTCAACCCTGACTTCTAAAATAATTTCTTATGGTCACACCCATTCTGACTTTTAAAAAGGAGCTAACATTATTGAAGTATACAAAAGATAAGCAGCAGTGTAATCAAAAGCGAGCGCTTAAGCACTTGAGCGAGGTGCAATTGGGCCCCACCGCTTCATATATGATTGGCTGCACCTCCTTTAAGAGGTGATAGGTTAAGTGTTTTTTTTTTTTTAAGAAAAGAAAAGTTGGTGGTTGTTAAGTGTTACCTACAACTGTACAGCAGACAATATATAATTTAAAATTAGGGTAAAAGCATCATTTAATAGGGGTTCATTTACAAGAAATCAAACCAAGTCGGTGAAGTAGAGGTGCAAGTTCAAAAGGCTGAACTCCACAACTTCAACTCAAAATGTTAAGGAAGATTTAGATGATTATGAGAAGGATGTTGAAGGATATGCAACTGATTTCGATGATCAAAGTGTGGAGGACCTAGGGGATGAGTCAAATAATGATCTTTAGTTTTTGGGCAATTAATTTACTATTATTAGCTTTAAATACTAGATTCCTACATAATTCCATAGATTTCCCTTTTTTTTAAATGTTTTGGAGTTTTATTTTATCATGTGGAGTTTTTTTAATTGTTGTTTGATTGTTGTTTGCTAATGATTATGAATTAATAATTTCTAGTTTTTGTTATATTATATAATATTACTAATAAACTATTTTAGAACTTATGCTCCTTGCTTCATTCAGGCGAGCGTTCTTTTTGTGTTTTGCGCTTCAAGGCAATAGGAAGGTACGTTGCCTTGAGTGTGCATATTGCTTTTGACTACATTGATAAGCAGATGGCTTAACTAAAAACCCCGCCGAATGTATACCAAATACTAGTATCATCAGTTATATGAATGTGTAATCCAGAAAATAATGAACAGTAAAATAAGAACTAGCAAAGATTCACAAAGTCAACCAAAAATGTATTTCACATTCAGAAAGGACAAAGATTGTCGCTACTGCCTTTTTTGAACATTTAAATTACATTCCCAACTCATGGACCAGCAATTTGACTTCTCAACTAGATGAGCATAAATGCAAGATTCAATATTGCACAGGAATGACAGGATAAGCATGGCACTGATATACCGAACAGAAAATTTGGCTTAACAACACAAGTCATACAGAATGAATAGAGAGAAGCAGCTGTCATCCCGTATATTTGCCTTTTCCACTATAAGGGTTTCACTTTTGACAAACTTAGCAAAACGGAGTTCAAGTGAATATCTAAATATAGTTTTTACAGAATGAAACTTCAGTAGCATAGCAGAGGACTAAATCAACTATGAATGTGTTCTCAGATACCTATAGATATGATGAAACATGATATCAATGTGCCAATAGCACCAAAAAGCATGATAGTGATGAAGTTACGGAAGAATTGCTTCTTTTTGACTTGAAATCTGTCACAAAGCAGAGGTAAAAAAAGTCAAAGATCAAATCGGGCTATAAATAGCCAGTCATACAAAATCCAAATAAATCATAAATATCACCATTACACAATTATTACACAAAGAACAAAATGTCAAGGTCAGATAAAAGATGGTTGAACTTTGTTCAGTACCAACAAGATATTATAAATTTGAGAATGTTGAAGTACATTTTCAAACATTGATACATGCACTTAAAGTAACAAGTTTCTAAGAGACATACCCAGCATTAAATATGATGGGCGGAAGAAGATATATAAAGAAAAGATCGTCGCTGAAGACTAGAAGATGCGAGCTTTTCCCGCCACTAACCAGCAGAATAACAACCCCAGTGCATAAACCCTGTCGTTAGCCCATACCACATCAAAATTCTACTACGAAACACAATTCACAAATCCCAAAACAAAGAAACAGATAAGGTTGAATCTCACAATCAAAAGGGCAGTAATGGATTCATTCATCCATCGATTCTCCTCCAGAAGATGACCAATGACAATACAAGTGCAAAGAAGCGCCACAAATAAGTTCATAGACACGACAGAGGCGTGATCAGATGTGGATACCATTTGCAACCTTGACACAATTGAACCTATGGGGGTATCCATGGTATTGTCTCCTCTCTCTCTTCTCTTCCCCCCAATCAAGCAATTAATCAACCCAATAAAAAATAAGAAAAATTTTAGATTGCTTTCCAAAACCCCAGAATCTAAATTTTATGTCTCCGAACTATCCATTCTACAATTGTACGATCCCTGCATCAAAATCAAATCAAATTAAGGTAATCTTAATTAACATAACATAAAAAAATAAGGAAATTCATAAAAGCAACTAACTTTAAGGAGGTAAAAGGAGGGAATTAAAAAAAAAAAAAGACTATTTTGCTGAATTTTGATAGCAACCAAAACAAAAACAGTTAAACTAATATGACAAAATCAAACCAAATTAAGCCAATGTTAATTAACAAAAATAAATAGAAGCAGCTGGAAATCCATAAAAAGCAGCTAACTTTGAAGAGGAAAAGGACGAAATCATTTAAAAAATGGCTCAAAAGAAAAAACAGCTACCTTCACATTTCCAAGCCAAGATTTGAACAAATAATGCACACAGAAGGAAACTTAGAACATAAAAGGAAAAAAAAAATCTCAAAAGAGAAATCCAACAGAGTCGAGAAATCAATCTCTGCTTCGAATTTCTTTTTCGATATCGGGAGCTAAGAAACAGGGGAAAAAAAAGTGAAATTTGAAACGAGAGAGAAAACGAGAGAAAGAAATATGCGCAACAGAGATGGAGAGAGGGAGAGAGGCGTTGAGTGCGGGATAATAGAGACAGGAAAGAAGAGAAAGGAGAAAGGACAATTAACGGCAATGGAGGTGAAGTTGATCCTGACCGTTGATGTGTCCACCGGCGGTATTTTGAAATGGTTGTAGTATGAGATTGGATGCGTGGAATTAATATTGTGCAGGGACAGGAGAAGGGAAAGCGATGGACCAGTCGTACCTCCTACCTTCCCCTGCGTACGTCTCTTTCCTTCTAGTTTCTACACATAGTAAAATTAATGCTGAGTTTTTTTTTTTTTTCATAAAATTAAACTAAATAAATTTTTTATTAAAAATATCATTTGAAATAAATATGAAAATTTAAGATAAAAACAATAATAATATGACAAATTATGCATTTTGCGATAAAATATTATGTCTATTGGACGCGTATAACTAATTTCGTGGTAATATATTTGTTTCAAAATATAAAATATTAAGAAATTAAACTTTAAAATTCTTTTTTGTCTTTAAAATCTAATTTTTAAAATATTTGAATTTAAAAATTTTTACACATTTATGGGTATGGATTAATTATTGGTACGTCCTCTTTGTTTGTGGATTGATTGAATTTGGTCCTATTGCTAATTTATGCAATAATTAAGATTAGTATAAATTGGAGGCAGTGATTATCTATTGATTGAAAAGTCTTAATCAAGGTAGTCTTGTGTTGTGTTGTGTTGTTATAGGGTAGGTTGTACGGTAACTTTACCGGGCTAATAGTTATTCCTTTCGTAAATATTTCATCTCCAAAATTTCGCTAAAATATTTTGAACACATTTTTATAATATAATAAAATTAAAATTTATTGCAAATCAAAAACACATTTCCCAAATAAAAAAGAAAATAAAAAAATATTTATAATTAATTAAGAATAAACTAATTTATTAAATTTTTAAATAAAAAAATTATATTAAAATAAAAATTAAAAATCTATTAAATTTCTAAATAAAAAAATAATATCGAAATAAAATTTAAAAGCTGTCAAATTCTTAAACTATTTAGAATTAATTATTATTTAAAAATTATAAACATTTATTTTTCTTTGTTCTAGAAAATTTGAGTCATTATTTTTCTTAATTTTTTATTTTTAATATTTATTGACAGTAAATTATGTTTAAAATAAATAATATTATTAATTATTTATATATAATATTAGTATTTATAAATTTTCTTATATTTTTTAATATTCTTATATTTTTGAATATTTATATATTTACTTTTATATTTTTAATATTTTTATTTTTCTCTCACATTCTATTTTCTATATTTTTATAAATATTGTTTGGTCATTTCCATGTTTTGCCATTTCCTGTGTTTCGTTTTCATCAAATAGAAGGAAGATCAAAAATTTGAATAAGACAAATAGATTTTAAAGGAAAAAAATCGTCTGAAGAAAGCACATCGAAGAAAGATTCCTCTTTCACAAAAATCTCTTCATTACCATCTTTAATTTTGTCCCTCAATATTTCCTTAAAAAAAAATTCTCTTAATAAAATATCTCTTTTTACTCAATTAGAAAATGCAAAAAATTTTAAAGAGAATATAAATAAATTTTATTAAAAATTTTAACTATTTACACTAAAGTACAAACAACTAAAATCATTATTAATCTTAAAAGATATATGTGTTATTGGTAAAATTATATTATATTCACTCTAGTTTTAAAAAAATTGTTTATTATTTACTCTATTTCAAATTATATGTCGTTTTAAAAAAATATATTATTCTATAATACTTGATATTTTATAATTTTTTTATAAATATTAATTAATTTTTTTCAATTATGTCATTTATTTATTTCATAATAATTATTTATTTTTAGAGCAGACAATAATGCATGAAAAAAATTAATTAAGAGGAATATTATCTTTTACTTATGTAGTAATACTTATTAAATATTATTCTTAATACATATAAAAAAAAACCTTAAACGAGATTTATTAAAAAATAGAAAAAGTATTTTTTTCATTGTTTCAAGACATATGTCTATTTTTATTAAATTAAAATTATTTATTATTAATTTTTTCAATTTATTCTCATTAATTATTAAATTAAGTAAAGTATAATTAATTATCATTAAATATAATTAAAATAAATGTATTATAAATTATGAATTAATAAAATATTAAATAAATTTACTTAAAAATATGAAAAATAGAAGATGATTATTTTTTAAAACAGAAAAAATATATATTAATAATGGTCTATTTAACCATATATTACACGTATGACTTTATGACACGATTAAATAAAAGTTAATAGAATTCTCGTGATTGAAGTAAATTTTTTTAAAATTTAAATTTTAAAGAAAAAAAAAAAGGTGAAACTTTTGAATTTGGATAGATTCTAGCAACTACTAAAGTTATGTACGCTAACTAGTTTATTTGTTTTGTAATTTGAACTCGTGATGGTATTTAAAGAAAAAAAAAAGAAAATTAGCTAATGAAGATTTAAGAATCCACCTTTGAGGCCCAGGTGAGTCCACGTTTTTCCAAATAATGTGGAATCTTGTAGACTTACCTTTTATTATAGTCTAAAGTTTGGACACATTTATTTGAAATTTCTTTCTCTTGCTTTTATGATTTAATATATTATAAAAAATACATGAATAAATAAATATTATTTATTTTTAAAATAAAATATATCAAGATTCTAATCATTTATATGTAAAAAAAAAAAAACTAATAATTTAATAGTTTTTTTAATATAATAATTTAGTAGTTTAGTACTTATTTTATATGCAAGAGTTTTTTATAATATTGAAAATCAACGGTATAACTGAGTGATGGATAGAAATATTAGTTGGCTTTGTCTTGAATACTTCAACTCAACCATATTAATTTATTTTTCTTTTCTCTTTCCTTTTTTTAAAAAAATATATATTTGATCGCATGATCCATTACTCTAATGTCAATGATTATTGCAAATATATTGATTTTCTCAGAAGAAAACATTACTCATGCCTAGCCACCCAGTCAGTTATTTGTTTAAAAAAGCCTAGGAATAAAAGTGAAAGTGCACAGGCTAAAAGAAGAACCCAACCTTCTGATGTTGCCCACTGGGTTGATGAGATTAACTTGTTTGTTGCTCATATTTTGAATGTTCATCTATAGTTTTATGCAGTTCTGCCATTGCATATACAATCAATAATAAAAATATGACTTTCTTTTAAATAAAAATATTACTTTAATTTTAAAATTTTAAATCAAAATAAATATGAGTCATTTCTAATCAAATTAAGATTGAACTAATTTGAACAAGTAATAAATTGAGGCAATTTGAATAAGTTAGGTGGTTGAGCATAATCAAATTTAAATTTCCCTTAATGTTGACTCAAGTCAAATTTAAATTGAGTTTTTAAAAGAGATAAAAAAAATTAACACTTGCATATTCAAATTTTGATTTTTTATTTTTATTATTAAAAATTTAAAATTAAATTTACTATTAAATAATTATATTTTTGAAATTCATTTTTGAAAAATAAAAAGAAATTACTAAAATTTATGAAACTCACCCAGAGCCCTTTAAAAAAAAAAAAAAAAAAAAAACACTTTCAATGTAAAACTAAAAGTGGTTGCATAACATTATATAAATGGGTGTAACCAAATGGCAATTTTCTTTTGGTAGACGATGACAATATTTGAAAGAAGATTATTACAATTTGATTTGGCGACCTCTTACAAACTATTTTATTTTTTTTAATATAAAAAAATAGATTTTAAAATTATCTCATTTTTAATCGCTTTATAAAAATAATAAATAATGAAAAAGAAACAGAGGGACAACTTAGCACGTGATGGACTTGTGCCGTTGACGTCATCAATCATGTGACCTAAAGAAAATTACTCCTTTGAGATTTTGTGTTGATATTACAATATTTCTAATCTCACTTGAAAAATCAAACAATTCAGCATCTCTATAATATTTTACTATTTTGTTCCTTGTTTGTGGAATCATATCCCAAAATAAGTACGTAGTTCACTTCATTAAAAATAGTATATGTTTTTTTTTTCATTCCCTTGAAAGGAGACTTAATCATGAAAATCAAATTAAAAATTTCAAGTTTAATTTTGACGACACATTCTGATTTAATCTAATTAGTTGGGACCTCAAGTCTCAAATTTAATTCTCTCATTTCTTATAATTCATATAAAAAAAGTTTAATTTTGATGAAATTAGAGTAAAACAATGATATAAAATACAATCAATTTATTTTAGCATTGTTAAAAACAAAGATGAAATTTCAAATATAATTTTTTTATTATTAATAATCATTTTATAAATATTATTGATAAATTCATATCAATTCAATCTTAATTGTCAAATTTAATCAGAACGCTTAAATTTTGAAGGAATTTCTTCTATTTCAAACTTGGAGATCGATTTGAACTAATCAAAATCCTGACTTTTAAATTTTCTGGTTTGTAGGCTAGGCCAGCCCAGATCTAAAAATATTGTTATTGAATAATAAAGTTCTTGCATTTGTATCTACATAGACAAATTATACAATAATCCTCAAACACTTAAAAATGGTGTTTCCTGTCTTACAAAAATATGAGATTTATTCTCTATATTTGTAAGAAACTTCGTCCATTTATGTGTAAAAAAAAAAAGCTATTTTCAAGTGTTCTAGGATCTGTGAAAAATTTTCCAACCACATAAGGCACAAATAACTGTAAATAACTGAGCACATTTAATGAGTTCGGAAATACTAGAAACCCTCATATTGGAGTTAATCTGTTACGCTCTCACAACCATTTGTTCTAAAGAAGGAAATTTGATGTTGCCCCCAAGATGATGCTCTTGAGGTTACATAAGCAATGAGGCCATAGATTTTTAACAATTTACTGAAAATGATACTCTCACTCTGAATTGGGAGTCATCTCTCTCATTTGCTACTATTTGTCTCACCTTATTATTCTTTTTTAGGACTCATTTTGGTGAGTATACCATACTTTTGGCAGTAGAGGATGAGATGATGCCCATTAAATTCAGTGATCCATCCTGGACAAGATACTAGTTCAAATCTTACCTCATCTTAGCAAGAAATTAGGTACTAGATACTAGTTCGTTAGAATTATGTGTTGATAATACACAAATTGATAGAATGTCAGTAGGGAAGAACTCAACTGCATCACTCTTTTGCAGAGGGTTCAACATTCTACTTCATAGAGCATAAAAAATTTGTCACAAGTGAAATTCTGTATACTCCATTGAACAAATTTATAGGGTGATACATAAGAATTTTAATTGCATGTTACCTGCGTACATGCAATACCATTGTAAAAGAGAGAAGCGATCGTTGAACTTGAAACCTTTCCCAAGCTGGCTTTGTGTCCTTAGTTGTTCAATCAAAAATCACCAAACTGCCACATTGATAAATGCTCCAACTCTTCAACATTGGACATCCTAAAGCATGTGTTCTGATATGATCCAAGGCCACTCCTATAGATTGAATAAGCAAGTGTATCTATTGACTATAGTATAGCGTAGAAATATCGAGTATCAATCTCTTAATGACTAAAAATATTAGTATTAGTTATTTTTCTATTATTTAACCAATAAATTTAAGTGATTTAATTAACTAATTAAAATTTAAAATAAATTAATTCGGCAAACTAAAATAATGAAAATATGAACTAGAGAGAAAAATGTGACCAGTATGACAAACGACACTCAAGTGTTGAATTCTTCTAAGACTTATTAAGAAATTAATTTTCCAACAATACAATCTAATTAAATATTTATGGAACCATGGAAATCCTTTTAGTATGTTAAATTGCTTCTCAAGATCATTAATATTTAATTCTAGATTGATTTATTGGAATCTCTTCCTAATTAAAACCCTTAAAATTGTATTATAGTTCTTTGAATTTCACTATTAGGTTTAACTTCTAATCCAGAAGATTTATGTTATCTTATCTCTAAATGTACATGCAACTCCTTTCAATTGTGTTAAATCTATTCAATAACTTGATTTCTTAATCTAAGTTTAAAGAATTGTAAGACAATAATCAATATTCCGGATATATCAATTTAAAGAAATAAAGAGTAAACACAATTGAATTTCATAAAATAATGAAAATATTGTATTATCTAAAGAAAATCACAATTCAAAACTCATCTGAGGATTCATCATACCCAAGTGTCTGACTAATTTAGTTCATAATGGAATTACTAGCCAACATCAAAATAAAAAGAGAATAAAATAGAAAAGTTTTCATGATAAAACCTTTGCATTCTTCAATTCTCTTCAATCTTGATGGTTAACCAATAATTTTCCTCTTGTGAACAATTTCTTCACTAGAAAAATAAAAATAAACAAAACACTTCTCTAAAAAAATAAAATAAACAAAAAATCTCTTCTTAAAAAATAAATAATCATAAACAAAATATTTATCTTCTATTTATAATCCACTATTCCCCTTCAAAATAGGAAAAACATTATCCTCCACCAATTAGAAATAATAATAAATTTTTTTTTAATAGGAGCCGATGAAACTTCCACAAAAATCTGCTGCACGGATCCTTCATAGATTGTGTTAGGAAGAGACTGAAATTCTGGAAAAATGTAAGAACTCGTTCATGAATTGTCAAATTTTTGTTTGATCCCTGAACTTCTGAAACTGTACAATTTCACCCAAAAAATTCTTATAATTCATCAATCAGCTCCAATTTCTAGGATTTCCTATAAAATCTCAAAATAACAGCCAAAAGTGAGACATTATCTAGTATTTTTCTCTTAAATTAGACTCAATTAACAATAAAACTAGCCATAAAAATACTTAAAAATAAAGAACAATCATGTTCCTGGGTAGAAACTCTTTAACTTCTATAATCTCGACAGGACCAAGGACTTTAGCTGAGGGAACACAAACTTAGGAGTTATTTCTAATTCTTCCACTTTGGAAACAATTTCCTCAACCCCACAATTATCAATATTAAGCTTTTCAAGTCGTATAAGATTTTGTAGCGATTGAGGCTGGGAAGAGACTGCTCAAATTAGGACATTTCCAGATAACTATTGAACTTAGTTTATCAAATGAAAGAATTCCTTGGGGATCAACATTCCATACATGCTTTAAATTTGCGAGGTTCCTTATGTCTAAAGCTCTCAATTGACTGGCTACTACTACATCTTGTGTTTGTCTTGCTTTTATAAGCACTTGGAGATCAAATGCCTTTTCCACTGAATCACAATTCTCTATAGCTAATAATTCTAGATTCTTGAATCCCCACAATGATTTTGATGGAAGAATTTTTAGTAATTTCCTGCAATGTTTTACCTTAGGCACTTTTAATTTGAAGAATGAAGTTTCTTTGATTTTAGTATGTCATATCATCGTTAACTCTGGCATGTACATAATATGCAACTCCTCTAAGTCAGGAAATGCAACCTGTGTGATACATATTTCATTGTGTTAATTGGATAGCTTAATGCAAAGCTTTCAAGTCAAAAGTAACCAGATGAGAAAGATGATTTTGTAAGTTTGGAATTCATCTTATCATCAAAGGGAGTTGAGTTTACTTGTCCATATTCGCTATTAGATGTTGCATCTGTAGTTGTATAATTCGAAATAAATTTCTTCAACTGATGGCAACTTTCAATCTGCAATACTTTCAAGGAGGGGCATTCTATCAAGTCACTAGAGCAAGAACTTGTAAGTTTAGGAAGTCCTTTGAGCTTTAGAAAGTTTAGCTTTGGAAATCAGTCTCTATTTCTCCTTTGTTCCCTGATCTTTGTTTAGCTATTATTTCTTTCATAGACGTGCAATCACTTATCTCTAGACTTCGGAGTTGTACAAGACTTCCAACCATAAAAGACTCAAATAAATAGTTTAACGTCCCGCAGACATTAACCACCAAGGTTGTCATTTTTTGAACATGGGTAGAAACTTCTGCTACTTCTCTGCACCATATCTTCTCCATACTGATTGAAGAGAGTTTTAGATCCACCAAATTAAGGAATGTAATCTACATACACAGTTTTGTTTCATGTACAATTTAATTCATCAATTAGTCTTTAATTTCAGGTTCTTTTTCAGTTTTAGCATATCAATAATACTCCTTTTTCCCATAGAAGCCATAATGAGCAAAAAGCACAATAGAACATGGATCAAAGGAACTACCAATCATACCACTTTGCTGAAAAGGGGTAAGGGAGTTAGAGAATATGCCTTTTATTGATAGCTACAAGTTTTGAAATGAGATAGAGATTATAGTGTCATTATGTACAATTTTGTCGGCTCAATTATTTTATCCTCGCCAAAATCATCTCTAATTTCCTCTGCTACAGTCTCTTCCATAAATTGGCAGCTACTCATATTGATTTCTTCTAGATTTGCAAGGGCTCTAGCCATGGAGAATTAGAATAGATTCTTCAACCTATTATAGGTTCTCACATTCACCTTCCTTAAACTTCTAAAAGAATCCGCCTGAAGTGGGTTATGACAAATCTTCTCTAAGTTGATTAAAGAGTCCAGAAACAATGATTCCAATATAGGGAAAACAACTTCAGGGCCTAGCCTAATTGATTCAACAATGTATTGAATCTTCGGATTGTTTTGGATACGGAGAGACTTCAACTCATGGAAACCTTACTGATCTAATTCATAAAGCATATTGTTTACTCCCTTTAGTTCTTGCAAATATAAATCTTCAATTCCTTTAAACAACACTCTAACTTTCTCTGACCGACAGCTTACATTGAGCTTGAGTTTTAATGTTCTTGAGCTTTCATGCTTACAAGACCAATCCCACTCTTCTCCAATAAATATTTTGAATCTCTCCAGTTTTTCAGAGAATAAGTTTCTTGGCAGGATGTTTGCATCTTTGATGTGTATTTCTAACATGATTAAGTTCAGGAAAAGCTTCAATTCAGCAAGTTGGCATTGTTTCCTAAACCATGATGTCCTTCACCCGTCCATTGCATAAAGCTATTTCCTATGCGCAACTCCTGTAACTGGGTTAAGCATGATAGCGCATCCAATGGAATCACCTGAAGTTTTTTACATTTGTTCAAATCCAAAAGCCGCAACCGAATCAGTTTGCTTATTTCTCTTGGTAACTTGACGATTGTGGAACCAATCAAGCTAAGAACTTGCAACTTCTTTAGCTCTCCAACTATAGCTATGTCTTCCAGGATACAAAAATTTAAACACAATGTCTAAAGGTTCTCAAGACATTGAAGTGAAGAAGGTAGTAGTGATAAATCCATCTTCGTAAGATCTAGGACTTTGAATTCTTTCATTCTAATGAAAAAATTCTCTCGGATTTTGAGTGAGGGATCCTTACTGAACAGTAGCAATGACTTCAGTTTTGGGCATTTAAGCACTTCAGGAAAGTTAAGAAGTCTGCAATATGGCAAAGAAATTGCAGTGCACTGCTCGAAAGTGTCCTTCGCTGGCCATTCTTCCAATTCAGTGTGAACATGATAATGCTTGGATGCAAGTGAGGCTGCAAAACTATGAACAACATCATGCATTTTGACACGTTCATTGCGTATGACTTCGAGTAATGGACAGGGCTTTTTGAGGTCATTAATCAGTTTAAGCAGTATATTTCTTGTTGCTTTTATTGTGGTGCGTTGATTAGATAACCCCACCCCATACTGTACTGAAGCACATCACGGATGAGGACAAAGTGAGGTCTGAGTTGTTCGATAAGTAGGGACAAAAGACTGTTGTTCACCTCCTAAAAACTTGTCACTCAACTTCAGGGCTGAGTATATGCACGCTTCAATTTCCTTCTTGTCAAATCTTTTCAGTCCTTCCAAGGCATCATTCCATTCAAACAACTCTTTATTTTTTAAAGTAGTTGCAACTATTACTATCAAAATATGCAAACCTGCACATCTCTTTGCTACTTGATTACTATCAACATTTTTTAGTTTTACCAGCATTCTTGATCTAAAGGGCTCAAAATCTTTGGTAAGCCCTACACCCTGCAGAGCGGGTACGGTAGGAAATCCTGTCAAATTTCCCTTCTCCTCAAACTCCATCAATAAGAGGTGTTTGTTTCTTTGCTCGTCTACTGAGCTGGTAGCGCGTCTTGAAATTAGGACACCATCCCATGAAACACCTCTTATTGGCTGCATCATTCTATTCCAGAATCTTGTTTGCGGATTTGACAGACTTATTGACATTTGCAAGCAAATCCTTGACCATGTCCTCAATTTCTTCCCCATTTCTGGTAGCCTCATCGACATGGTGCAACAAAATTTGTCTTTTGCCTTTGAGCTTCTAGAGTTGATCTTTAAGGCTCTGGATTCTGCCATTGTAGTTCCATACATACCCAAATTGGTACCAAATGGAATCAGTAAATGAAACAGTAACTTTGGATAGAATGGGATTGATGACAAATGCCATTTGTCACTTTATTTGCTCTTTCTCTAGTGTTTTTTCACTTTTTTTTTGGTTATTTTTTTTGGGTTGCACTGGAGAATGATTTCTCTAACAAAACAATCTCAATGACAAATTCTAGAGAAACAATAATTAATATGGCTTCCTAGAATATAATGAGAGAGAGGAACAAAGAAAGAACCAAGACTATATAAACAAACTCAGAAATGAAGGGAAAAAAAAGTGTTCCTCAGAGGGCATTTCCTCCTTTAGAATACCCCAGCAAATTGGCTAGAATTGAAATATGAATGTCAATGTTACACGGCTATAGTGAAGTAAGTGATGCAATTAGGGAGCCATTGGAAGTGCAAGTTGTTGACAATACAAATTATCACTGACACTAATTTTTTTTTAGTTAGAAAAATGTCAACTCAAAAATATAACATAGTTGTTTAGGTGCGCATTTCTCTTCGACTCCAACCTCAAAAATAAATAAATAAACACTTAGTCATAATTTGGTATGTTCTTTTATTCATAGTCAATAGATGACTCTCTGAATAGTTGAAAAGCTACATGAAGAAGAAGATATCAGGAAAGGAAAGCAAAAGGGAAGAGGCTATATAACCATAGATTCATAAAGTCTTCTAATCCATGTGATTAACGTACTTTAAAAAAGAAATGTCAAAGGAATAACATATGTGTTGTGTTTTAGGAGCTCTCGTAACATGCATATACTAATATGGAAAGCGTGCCTCCTCATTTTAATATATTAACATCTGTTACGCTTAATTAATAAACAAAAGTAATGTGCGCTCCTACAGATTCATTACTTTATGCTTACAAGTTCATTTTAAATGAATTATAGATCCATTTTTTATAAATTGTAATTTTTTTAAACTGTAAATTTATTTTTTATAAAGTGTAGGTTCATTTAATATAAATTGTAGATTTATTATCTGTAAATTGTAAATTATTTTTTATTAAATATAGGTTTATTAGTAATAAACTATATGTTCATTCATTATCCAAACTTTTACATAATGATTTTGTAGATTTAATGTAGATTATAAGTCATTTTTTACAAACCGTAGGTTTATGTTTTATGAAGTATAAATTCATTTGGTATAAATTATATATTTATTATCAGTTAACTGTAAATTCATTTTTTATAAAGTATAGATTAATTATAAGCAAATTATAAATTCATTTTTTGTAAATTATAAATTCATTTGGCATGAATTATAATTTCATTCTTAAAACAAATAATCAAAGAATAAATAGCAAAAAACAAGAAGAGATAATGACAAAATACCGTAACTTAGATAATAAAAACCCAAAGAAGAGACGAACAAATAAGAAGGAAAACCAAAAAAAAAAAAAGGTAATGGAAACACAAAAAAGTGAGAATTGCAGCAAAAAAAAGAACTTCAAATATAAAACTTTGTTCACGTCTATTAATAGCAATTGATGAATTTGAAAATTCATACATGTGAATCTTTCAAAATAACAATAAAAATAACGTATCACTAAATGACACATAAAGTTTTATGAATAAGGATTTATGATATAATTTATCGTATTTGAGCTCGAAAGACCGTGAAGAAAAGTTTAACATTTACCCATCAAAGCCTATTCTTTCTTAGAGAAGCCCAACTCTAGCCCAATACATTTGATAGTAAGCCCATTTCCAAAATAAATAGCAAGTAGCGGTACTTATCATCAGTTCAGAATGCACAAAAGAAACAGAAACAAGAGGAACTCAATCTCATATTGTTCAATCGCTAGCTCTTCTTGTCTTTCTGGGAATACATATGTTACATGTCAACACAAATTTATGCACAAATACAGTAATAAAACACAATGCATCACTGAGGCCACAAGACAAGCAACAAGTTCCAGAGCAACTGCCATATTGCCGGGACTCTTCAGCAGCAGAAGTGAGAAAAAAACAGAATCACTTGGAAGCACAATGAGAATGGCAACATCAACATTATACATACTTGTCTGGCTGACGAATGTAAAGAATGAAAAATTTAAAAATAAACGAAGAATAAAGAGTTATATTCTATTGTTTTTTTAATGGATGTTTTACTAATTTAATTTAGCAGGGAAATTACAAATGTATCCCATAAGAGAATCCAGAATTCTCATTTCTCTCCTTGCGATAGAATTAATGCTTCTCTCAGAATCTGGCCGTGAAACAGCCAAATTGCAGCTCCACTGCATGTCTACTGTGAACAACCCTCATCTTCACTCTTGGTCAGAAATATCAGAATTCTGTAATTACAAAGCATGAAATGAGTTGGAAGTGAAATCATTATAGGGGATATGACATATAAATTATGAGGTACTGTCTTGATTGTACTTTGATATAAATCATGAGATACTGGCTTTATTGTACTTTGACTATTAAAAATCAAATATCTATATATATTTTATATATAAAAGTGGGAATAGAGGATGGACATTTGAATTGAAGAAAAAGGATATAACTAAAATCTATAATGACAAACAATCCTTCAGTTTGATTGGTTGCAAGAAAATGTATTGCCCTACAAAACTGGAGCACAGATATAAAAAGAAATAGAAAGAGAAAAAAATGTATCTATTTCAGCAAAGAATCATAATTAACTAGTAATTGATAGATACAACTAATTAATTTAGCCTAAAATCCTTAAAAAAATTAACAAATAAATCAATATTCTAGTAAAAAATTTTTTACAATTAATTTTGTGATTCATAATTAATGTAAAGTTTAGTAGTTAACCAATGCAGGAGTTATAAAGTACTAGTAAGAGCAATGTAAATAAGTTGAGCAGAAATATAAAATTTGGTTGATCAAACAATACCTTTTCCAGATACAAATGTTGTATCGTGGTGTTAAGGTCTTTCACCCAGTGCCACTTATCTCCTTGTTCTGTAAGATATACTTTCTGTAGCTCTGGTGCGCTTATGACTCCATTGGAGAACATCCTCATTTTGGGGCACTCTATTACAAACACCTCTTCTAAATGTGGGAATTTGATGGTGCAATTTGCTGAGCAGAAGAAATTGAGGTTTTTCAAACGATGAAGCAAAAGACTTGACAATTTCCTGAAAACAATCCTGCTTTGTGGTTTATCTCCATCATTTGCTACAATCTCTTGTACAAAATCGCATTCTCTAGCAGCCATATAGGTGAGATTCAGCATCCCTTTGGCAATAGAGAATGTGAAAATATTAGATAATCTTTCACAACCCCACACATCTAGAGTTGTAAGACTTTCAAAAGATGCAAAGGACGGTGCCAAATTAATCAAACTCTGGCAACTCCATATTTCTAGAATTTCAAGATATTGAAGGTGGCTTAGTTTAGATTCAAGATAGCACAGATGCCTCATTTCAGGAAGGAAATCCAGTCTCAAGTGTCGTATTTGTGCAACAGTCTTCATATCCTCTCCAACAATACCATATGGGAATAGCTCTTTGAAATAACAATCTCTCAAAACCAGTGTCTGCACATTTTGGAATCTCTTCAGGATATCAAATGGAAGATTTGTTGAAGCATCATGAAAGCATTGCAGGTGAAGTGATTTCAGTTTGTCAAAGATTGTTGCTGGAAACTGGCCTTGCCTTATCATTAAGATGTCCTTGCTATTTAATGTTAATTCTTCCAAGCTGGGAATACCCTGTCAATCAAAAACAAACATAACAACCTAACAACTGATATTCTATCAATATTATATTCATCTAGCAATTGCTTAGCCAAAACAAGGCCGCATCACAGATAATGCAGTTGGATGTCACAAAAAAATTTGCCACCTCATCCTTTACTCACTAGGAACAAGGTCAATTAGAACAAAAGTATGTTGAATGTAACCTAAATTTTTCCCACTCAAACCCATGGTTACAAGGTAAAGCAAATATAGTACCACTATAGTATGTGAGAAGTTTAATGATGGGCATGTTGCAATACCTTTGTAAAAGAAGAGAAGAGCGATTGCTGAACCTGATTCATTTCAGGTTGTCCCTCCACATCATGATGAGGTCTTGAGTTAAAAATCTCCAAACCGTCCCTGAGATACACATTTAAGCTCTTCAGCACAGGACATTCTAAAGCATGCATTCCTGGGTAGAAGCACTTCATTTTTGGCAATCCCCAAATTTCCAAGGACTCTAGTTGATGAAATACAAACTTAGTAGTTGCTTCTAATCCTTCCTCCTTGGAAACAATTTCCTCCAGGCCACAATCACCAATACTGAGCTGTTGGAGTCGTATGAGATTTCTAGCAATTGGTGCTGGGAAGAGACTCTTCAGACCAGGACAATTCCAAACAGTCACTGAACTTAGGTTATCAAATGAAATAATTCCTCGGGGATCCACATTAGATACATTAGTTATTTGAGTGGCTGTTACATCATGTCTATCTCTTACTTTTAGCACTTGGGGATCGAAAACCTCTTCCAGTGAAGCACAATCCTTTACCACCAATGATTCTAGATTCTGGAACAGTTTCAGCAATTTTGATGAAATAACTGTCAATAATGACTTGTCCTGTTCAACCTTAAGAATTTTTAATTTACAGAATGAAGTTGCCTTGATATTATCATGCCATATTATCTTTAACTCAGGTACATAAATAATATACAGCTCCTCCAAGTTAGGGAATGCAACCTGTAATACAAAATCCATTGCACTAATTGGATATCATAAAGTAGAATGTGGCAAGTAAAAAGCACGTTAAGAAAAGTATCCTAATAAAATATGTCCAGAACTCAACCAACGGTTCACATTTAAAAAGAGATATAGCTGAAACTGTGGCACGCAAAAAGGATAGACGAGAATTAAACATAAAGTTTAAATCTCCACAATTATAAAGTCTCAAATTGGGGAAGTGATGGAAAAAAAAAATAAAATGAATTATAAAAAAAAAAAAAGAAAAGCAAAAAAAATTACCTTTTCATCAAAGAGAGTTGAGTTTCCTTGAGCAGATTCACTGTTAGATGTGCTTGCAGAATTGGAAATAAAAGTCTGCAGTTGAATACAACTTTCTATCTGCAGTACATTCAAGGAGGGGCATTCAATCAAGTCACCAGTGCAAAAACTTCTCACTTGTGGAAGATTTTTAAGCTTTAAAAAATCTAGCATTGGAAATAGAATGTTGGTCTTCTTTACTCCTCTTCCAGATCTTTCTGCAACTATTATTTCCTTAAGGGACTTGCAATCACTTATCTCTAGCCTTTTCAGATGTGCAAGACTTTCGACCATAGAAGACGTAAATAAATAGTTTAAATTCCAGCATTCATCAATCACTAAGGTCGTTAAACATGGAGATACTTCTGTAAGTTGGTTGCTCCATATCTTCTCCAAACTAACTGAAGAGAGTTTAAGGTCTACCAACTTGGGAAATGTAATCTGCATACACAGTTTTCAGTCCACAAATAATTTCTTTTAAGTCTTCCATTTGAAAAGGAAAAAAGAAAAGACAAAATGGCATTGATCTGCAGTATGAACATATCACATGGTAATTGGATAAAACTGCCAACAAATTGTTAGAGAACAGCAAGAAAAATAATTAAACATATATTAGCCAGTTGGGATCCCTTTTGTCAATTTATGGTATGATCCATTCCATATTCTCTTATTACAGCTCATGACTTCCACGTATTTTTGCCTCATTTTATACTTTTGTAACAAAATATATTAGCTATCAAAAGCTGTACATTTTTCTTTTCCTTAAAATCAAATGAAGATTGAACACATCTCAATTGATCACTCATGCTAGCAATATAACTTATTGTAATAAATTGCAGTAACATGCAGGCTCAAACAAATTATGATCGTTAAGAACACCAAAATTTTTCATCTCTCTAGTAAGTTTGCCAATCATCCAAAATAGAAATCATAATGGGCAAGAAGAAAAATAGAAAGTACCTTTCTGTTAAAAAGTGGCATAAGATTTTCAAGTTCACCGGCAGATTTAATTTCCTGGGAAGCTGCATCAGTTGCTAAGTTCTGTGTTGTTTGGTTCGATTGAAAGCTAAAGCTCCTGAGTTGAGGTAGATTTTCTAATGTCAATGCACGTAACTGAGACAACTTAATTGCTTCATCATCATCAGAACCGTCTCTGGTTTCCTTTGCAATGATCAGTTCCAAACTTTTGCAACCACTAACATTGATTTCTTCTAGTACTGCAAGGCCTCTAGCCACAAATAATGGAAAGAGATTCTTCAATTTATTGCAGTTTCTCACATCTAACTTTTTTAAGTTGCTAAAAGATCCTGACTCAGTTGCACCATGACATATTTTCTCCAGTTTAATCAAATAGTCGAGAAACAATGACTCCAACATGGGAAAGGCAACATGAGGGCCCATCCTCATTGAGTCTATGACATATTGAATCTCATTGCTATTTTGGATGTGGAGATGCTTCAAACGAGGAAATCCTTGCTTGTCCAGGTCGGAGAGGACATTTTTTACACCCTTTAGATCATCTACATAAAGATCTTCAGTTCTCATTAACAGGACTTCAACCCTCCCCAAATCAATGGTCGAATTGAACTTGAGTTTCAACATTCTTGGGGTTTTATACTTCCTAGACCAGCCCCACTCATCTCCAATGACAACTTTAAATCTTTCCAACTTCTCAGAGAACAAATCTGTGGGCAGAATCTTCGCATTGATGATATGTATATGTAGAGTGACTAAGTTTGGCAGAAGCTTCAATTCAGCCAGGTTAGCATTTTTTCTTTGACCCTCGTGATTTTCACCTTCCCACTGCACAAAGCTATTTCCCATATATAAATCCTGTAATTGGCCTAACCGTGATAGGACATTTGGAGGAATCACTTCAAGGCTAGAACAACCACTCAAATCTAAAAGTTGCAGATGGGTCAACTGCCCTATTTGCTCTGGAAGTTGAACAATGGTGGAGCCCCAAAAGCTGAGAACTCGTAATTTTTTTAGCTCCCCGATCATAGTTACGTCTTTCAGAACACAAAACTCCAGACATAATGTTTGAAGGTTCTCAAGAAGTTGAAGTGACGAAGGTAGTGTTTCAAAATCTATCTCAGTTAAATTCAGGACTTTGAGTTTTTTCGTTGTAGTAAAAAAGTCATCTGATATTTTCAGCATGGGATCATTACTAAGCAACAGAAATGACTCAAGGTTTGAGCATTCCAACGCTGCAGGAAGCTCAGGAATATCGCAATAGCGCAAATAGATTGCAGTGAATTGTTCATGTTTATCCGTTGGCGGCCATTCCAATATGGTGTCGTCAGCTGCAGTGAAAACATGATGATCTCTGGAAGCAACTGAGATAGCAAAATTGCGAACAACATCGTGCATCTTGACTTCTCCACTTCTGTTACCTTCTAACAACAAACAACAGGATTTGAGGTCACTGACATATTTATGAAGTCTGTTTCTAGCTTCCTCTAATGTTTTGCTGCGTTTGAATAGATCCAAACCCACAGCATATTTCAGCAAGTTGTCAACTTTATAGCTGTAGAATACATGTCGTCCACAAAGTAAGAAAAATGACTTGATTTCACCACCTTTCAAAGAGTTGAAACTCAAAGTCAGAGCTGACTTAACTTGCTCATCCATCTCGTCATCGTCAAATCTCTTTAGCTGTTCCAAGGCATCCTTCCAAGCATGAATATCTCCATTTCTTAATGCCCTTGCAACAGCCACTAGTAGAATAGGCAAACCTGCACATCTTTTGGCTACTTCAGCTGCAACAGATCGCAGACTAGAATCTTTAACAGCATCACCCACCATCATCTCAAAAATATTCCATGCTTCATCATCAGATAATACTTGCAGCATAAAGCACTTATCAACACACATATCACAGGATAATACATTTTGACTTCTTGATGTCATCAATATCTTACATCCCTTATGATCATTGCCAAAAGGAATCCCCAACCTGGCCACATCGACTCTTTCCCAAATATCATCAAGAATGACAAGAATTGTTTCCTCTCGTTTCAGCCGTGCGCATAACCGAGCTGCCCTGACATCATTAGACTCGGCATCAAATTTGAGCTCTAACCACTCTGCAATTTCTCCTTGAATTCTTCTCAGGTCTACAGTCTGAGTGACAGTCACCAAAATCACCACTTTGAACAACCCATCTTCCTTCACCTGTTCAGCAACCTTTTCGGCAAGTGTGGTCTTCCCCACACCACCCATCCCATAGACCCCAATCAAATTGACATCAACATCCTTCAGCGCCTCCATAATTTCCTGGAAAACTCGCACCCTCGATTCAAAGGCCATGTAATCTTTGGCAGGCCTTATTATTCCCCGTAGAGGGATACGGTAGGAAATTTTTTCAAATTTTCCTTCTCCTCGGACATCAACAGCAATAGATGCCTCCTTCTTTGCCTGTCTACTGAGCTGGTATCGCATCTTCAAATAAGGACTCCATGCTGTGAACCGCTGCTTTTTGCCTGTCTCATTATCGTGGAGAATTTTTTCTGCTGCTTCTATGGCCTCATCCGCACTTGAGAGCCACGCCTTTACTATGTCTTCAATTTCTTCCCCATTTCTATCAGCCTCATCAATGCGGTGCTGCAAAACTTGTCTTTCTCCTTTGAGCTTCTCCACCTGAGCTTTAAGGCTCTTTATGTTGTCCTTGTAGTTCCATACATAGCCAATTTGGCGCCAAATGGAATCGACCACTGGTTCGATAACTTTGGACGCAATAGGTTGAACAAGGCTGGATGCCATTTCTTATTTATTTATTTTAAATAGAAGAATTCAGAGAATAATGAAACAACCTTATATAATGCCAAACAACAAATAACAGTTGAGCAACTAGGATGGCCTGCCAGACTAAAAGGAAAAATAAAACCAAAGGGATAGAAGTAACAATTACCGAAATACAATTGCGACTGGGCTTGTGGAATCAAATGGGAAATGAAAACCAGAAGGCTTTGTTTTGCAAGTCTATACCAACACAACAGATCAGAAAAGAAAAACTCAATTTGTTCGTTTTTGGGATAAATAACAAAAACAAAGACACATAATTAACCAGCAATCAAGGGGAGTAGTAAAGATATACTTTTCCAAATGTAAAAAAAAAAAAAAAAAAAAAGTAGTGAAGATTTTTGACTGAGTGCTTCTACACTGATACAAATAAAAATGAAAATAAACACCAGACTAAATATAAACAGCAAGACTATAATACATAAAAAGCAAAACAATATCAAACAGACCCTGGAATTATGAAAAGAACATGGAAAGTGCCTTGTGAAAAATTAGACTCACAGAAGGCAATCGCTATGAATGGATGACCCAAGAAAGCTTTGCAAAAAGGAGAGAACGAACACAAAATGGATGAAAAATTAGACTCACAGAAGGCAATCGCTATGAATGGATGACCCAAGAAAGCTTTGCAAAGAGGACAGAACGAACACAAAATGGATGGAAAGCATAAATGTCAACTTGTCAAATGGTTTGTGATGATGTGTATCAAGCTACCACGGCAGCATGTTTTTGACACTTAACATGACAGCCACATCACGAGCATAGAATGTCAATGAAATTAGCACTCCATCGCTTTAAACTAAACTAAACGACAAAGCACTAATTATTTATGAAGATATTTATTTGCAACTGGACACGAAGAAGTTTCTTCGCAATGACGCTCCTCATAGTCAATAGATTCCTTTCTCATAAATACATGCCAAAATAGAATAATGCATCAGGAAAGAACGTAGAAAGCAATACAAGTCAATAATAAGATAAGACCTTAATGCCGAACTCTCGCTTGATTAGACCGACAAAGCGTTATTTCCAAGCTGTCAAGCGAACGACGAGGCGTTCATAGAACAGACAAAGAAGTCGTCCAAAAACCTTTCATTCCAATTTTTTTTTCTTTCTTTTTAACTTCGGACAGAAAAAAGAAAATAGTTGAAGAAATTTCCAAAAGACGGGTGTTAGAGAGCGAGAGTTCTGTTGTTCCTTCTGTGTAAGTAAAGGAAAGAAACAAAAGAAAGGTTCGGATTTGTTTATGCTATTAATATTAAGACACATCTGATTTAGTTTTTGCTTTTAGTGATGGAGATAAATTTTTTTGCAAGTAGGACACATTCTTTTAGGTCTTAAACTAAAATATGAGAGGCAAAGGCAACAGCTAAGATGGAAAGCGACAGGTGGGGGGCCAATGTGAAAAAATTAGCGTACGGCGTCCACCATATCCAGCTGTAAAGTCTGAACACTGGTCTGTTCTTCTGGCATGACATTATATAATAGGGGTGATCGTTTTAGCTCGCCGACGATGATCTGTAAAAAACGAGTTTGGTGTATGATGGGCTTTATTTTGTGTTTACTATTTTATATGGGCTATATGGGCTTTTTAGTGGGTCCATTCTTTTGTATTTGTATTTTATTAGGTTTTTTTTTTTTCTGATTTTACTCTCTTAACTAACGCCAGTAACGACTTGGTTCAAATATAAAGCATTCAGATCATTCTATAATTATTTTCAGACTTTACTCCCTGTAATCTAATTTTCAATGACTAGTTAAGGCTGTTCTTTTCACTATTTTTATTTTGTTAAATTATATAATTATTCGAGATTACACATATAGTATCTGTAACAAGTTTTGTCATGCTAACTATTTGGCCGATCAAAAGGGGGAAAGTGATTGACATTTGAGATGGAATTAGATACAGCCATAAAGCATCCGACGTTTTCTTTCTTTGGAAGGATGTGGAAATGAGAAACCAGCTCGACTCTACTTTGTCCATGAGCCGACGCAGCCCAGGCCGATGTTAGAATTTTGAGGGTAAAACAAATATATACTTCAATTCTAATAATTTACTCATAGTGTTAAATGTTTAGGTTTTTTTTATTATTAACAAATATTTTTAATATGAATAGAATAAGTAGAATGACTGTGACAATGTATTATTTAATTACTTTTTGATAATAGAGTAATAAATAGTAAATGAATTGCGAAGTGATTAAAAAGAAATAAGAATAAATTATTTGATGAATTGCTTGAAACTCATGATACATGAATTTAAAAATCAACCAATATTCGATTAAAGTAAATATGTCTGAATATAAATGAATTTAATTTTATAAAATTTTTTTAAGAATGATACATATCGCTACTCATATTTTAAATAGAAAACTAAAGATTATTGAAAATCTAGAAGCTTCAATGTTTATGACACAATCTGAACATATTTTATTTTTCATTTTTTATTTGTAGAGTTTTTTATTTTTCTTTTATCAATTTGCGTCATCATTTTTTATCAATGCCTAATTGATTTGCCAATTTTTGAGAAGATTCAATGTTTTTGTGTTTGAGTTTTGATGATATGTTAAAAGTATGTATTGAAGAATTTTATGTCCCAGAGCCCAATTTTAGAATCATTAGAAATTGGGGGGGAAGATAAATTAGTGTCACTATGTAGCACAGTTGCTAGTTTGATCTATAAATATTTCAATAACTCAAATCCGAGTTCAACTGCAAATGATGTCGCCAGTACCATAAATTAATTGCTTTTAAAACTCCGTCCAATCATGGATTTGATGGAGTAGAAAGTTATAGACTAAACCTTACATTAAGGTTGAATGGGAGTTAATCAGGATAATTTAATTAAGTGGCATTTCTCCAAACATTTGATGAGCATAATCGAACACTTCTAGAGTGGGTTTCGATCGATTATTCATTGAGTGTGAGCCCCAATAAAGAAACTGAATCTGGTTAGCAATGGTGATAAGTCTTATCACACCCATCTACCTGATTCAATCGGTCAGCGCAAGGTATTCGTCCTTCTGATTCTATGCTTTTGAAACTGATGATGCTTTGCTAGAGCTGCTGATTGTATGTCTGGTTTCACAGTTTGGGACGGTCATCCTCCTGTTTTCATTGTAGCTGCTTTAGCTGCAGATGTTTCGATTTAGTTACAAAGCTCTTATTTTCTCAAAAAAAAAAAAAGACTGAGTTATATTTTAAAAGGTATTAAATAGTTTACATGTACAACGTATGTACCTTTTCATTATTTTATTATTCTTAATTTCATTATATTATTTTTTATAGATAACACTTTAAAAAATGTAATAGTACAAATTTATAATCAAATAGCGTATTTATTTTAATAATGCACAATAAATGCTCAATATATAAATCATTTTATTTTTTAAAAAATTATATAATTAATTTTGAAAAATAATTTATTAAATTCAAAAATTTCTCATTTTTCAAAAGTTTTTAATAATATGAAAAATTAAAAAAATTATTAATTTTCTAAAAATAATATAAATATTTTTAGCTCTTTATATTGTTATTTTATAAAAATAATTAAATGTTAAATAAATATTCAACACTTGAAATATTTTATTTAATTAATATAACTCTATCACATAATTTAAAACAAGTAAAATAAAAGTAATAATATAAAAATTATTAAAACAAGTAATAATATTAATTACTATTTTCTAAAAAGTAATAGCTCTTTATATATTTAATTAAATGTAATATTAAAAAAAACACCAAAAAGCTGTCATATAATATACATTTCAGGTCTAATAGAGAGTTTTATTTATTAGACCCCACTATGGGTTCATTCAATCTTATTGTAGATGCTCTCATAGAAGATATAGGTGGGATAAAAGTATTTATTTATCTAATACTTTTTTTATATTATAATTTTAAAAATTTTTATATGATTTATAAAATGAAAATAAATATATATCACTAAAAATCAATATTATATCATTATTTATATAAGTAATGTAAAAAAATTATAGTTAAACATATATATATATATATTGTATATATAATATATATTTAAAAAATGAAAAAAATGTTAAATATAAAAAAAATAAGTATCACTTACAATATCTGAAATATATACATTTAAAGAAAAAATAGTTCTTCATAACTAAAAAAAAAAAAATTCTCTGATTATTATTTATTAATATGATCTTTAGAAAAAAAAAAGTTCAGATTAGAGTTTAAATAAGCGAACCCCATTGTCTTTAGTACCATAGAACTAACAATTTAATTATTGATATATATATATATATATATTATTTTCTTGTATATTGTTTCCTCGTAACCATGGTCGGCTCAGCTTGCATATAAGGGTGTAACCGGTATACTGCGAATACCGAGACCCCTAATTTTATCGATACCGCCTAATACCGAAACCGGCAAACTATAATACCGACACCGATACCGTGGAGGGTGAAAATCGTCAAAATCGATACCGCTAAAATTATGTAGTATTGGTGGTATTACTGATACCGAAACAACCTACTATATCATGATTCCTCTTACTGGGTTAGAATCAGAAGCCTCCATCGTTGATGGAAATGAACGGCGACTGAAGACGAAGAGAGAAAATGAACGGCGTCGACGACTAAAGAAGAAGAGACCGACACCCCTATTTGCATATTTATTCCTGCCTATGCACCAACCATCAATATAGAAAGTATATTTAATTTTTTTTCACTTTTTAAATATATATTTTATTATGATATAATTTTTTACATTTCTTATATAAAAATAATATAATATTTATTTTCACTTTATAAAATCATATAAAATTTTAATATCGCATTTGATCCTTTATTTTTTAATAGATATTAAATGAATTATAACTCATTTAATCATAATAATATATGATCATTTAATCATAATAACTCATTTATTTAATATTTTTTTATCATTAGCTTTTGATAGTTTTTATATAATCTTATAAAGTGAAAACAAACATATATATATCACTATAAATAAATATTATATCATTATTTATATAAGTGATACAAAAAACTAATTTTATTAATAAAATTTATTTATAATAAAATTATTTAATAAAAATAATTGTATAACTTTATATTGATGTAGTGAAATGACCTTTCCAAAAAAATTTATTTATTTTTAAAATTTATGTATATATAATTTAAATTAAAATGAATATTTTTTCATAATTTATTTAAAGAAAGATATTCAATAATAATATTTATCAAAATTTTAATTTAATCTTTATTTTTTTTATTATTTATAAAACTAATATTCATTATTAATATTCTAAAAATAATTAATATAAAAAATATTAAATCTTTTAAATTATTTTTACACGAAAAACTTTTTAAAATATCTGTGAAATGTCATCATATCTTTAATATGTCATGTGAACATTCCCAACAATAATCAACTCTCAGAAAGAATATAGCCAAACCATTTTTTTTTCTTTTTTTTATTTTTTATTTTTTCTTTGTATTTACGTACAATACAAGCATGTTTAATAACAAAAATAAAAATAAGTTTTTCACTTTATTTTTATATTTAAAATTTTTTATTTTATTTCAAAATTTAAAATAATTTTTTTTAAAATAATTTTTTTAAATTTAAATAATAATAGCTCAACTAATCATAAAACATGTCAATTGCTTAGTTAAAAAAAATAGCGAAGTTAGTCGTTTAAATTTGAATTTAATCAAAGATAAGAATCAGTGATAATATTTAACAGATAAAATAATTATAAAAATTAGCAATAATTATTACAAAATTACTTTTTTCATTTTTTTATCTACCATTAAAGTCATAAAAAATTATATAAAAATTAAATAATTTTAATTATGAAAATAATAAATATTTTTTTATTATCTTGTTAGTTTTTCTCATAAAAATAAATAAATCATTAAAAACAATTAATATTTTAAAATTTTAAATGATAACTAAAAAATTTTAAAAATAAAAAGAAAAATATATTTAATCAAAGTAAATCATTTAGTTTAAATCAATTTAAATTTAAATTTTAATTAGATAAATGGATAGGAATCAAATGGAATTAACTAAGGTATAAATACCTATATAAAATTAAATAGACCATAAATAAGTAAATGTTACCACTCTATCCATTTTGATCCACCGTTTTTATCCTAACCCATCCTTTTTTGTAAGTATGTGTTTTTAGCTCCACATCAATGAACGAGAATTTCTGTAAGTTGCATATAAATCCATGAATTTATTCCGATGGATGATTGCTCCGGAGTTGAATGTTCATGTGTCCCTTTTATATGATTCTCTTAAAAACCTCTTCTAATTTTTACTTGTTTCGAGTGTTAAAATAAATTCAAAATAATCAAAAAATTTGTTTTTTTTTTTTCACAAATTAGAGATGTGTACGTACTATGACACTTACACCCAAAATTAGTTAAATTTTTGTGACGAAAAAAGAAAAAAATTATAGTAATATATATTTGGCATTAAATTATATGTAAATTATTAATTACTTATAGTAATTTTATTAAATATAAAATTTATTTAAAGTGATAAATAATTTATTATTTAAATATTTTAAAATTATATTAATTACTATACTGTAATATAATATAATATTATATTATATTATGTACTATAATATAAAATTATTACTATATTGTAGCGTTTATCAAAAAACTTATCTAAGAATTGCCCAATTCAGATGGAAGTTGAGAGGATCCATGGGCTTCATTTAGCTCTAGACTGGAAGCCCAAAACTTTAAACGGTAACGTGTTGGTCCTCGTGCCTTGTCACAATAACGTGGCAATTTCCTATTGGAAATCAATGAGAAAATCATAAGCCAGCTTGTAGACCATCTAAACAACCCCGGACAAATTCCTCTAATCCCTGAAACCAGCAGCACAGGGGTTTTTGATGAGTAAGAGCGAAGAGTTAAGGGGGCGCAGTAGAGTTTTTCCAATTTCCCCAATTTAACGGAACCTATTATCTAATTCTCCACTTCTAATGATACCTAATTAGTTGAACAACAGCAAGAGGAGATGGGCGCACAGAGAAAGCGCGGACCTGCTAGGGTGACAGAATACGCAGAGGAATTGGCACGTCACCCATTGCAAGCCATCCTATTGGCCGATAGCTTCACCACCAAGTTCCGTCCCATCACCCTCGAACGCCCAAAAGTACGTACGCCAGCGAATTTGATAATAACCTACAATTACGCGAACAAAAATGTAAATTATCATGTGATTTTGGTAGGTGTTGTTGCCGTTGTTGAATGTGCCAATGATTAATTACACACTGGCCTGGCTGGAATCTGCGGGGGTTGAAGAGGTTTTCGTGTTCTGCTGCGCGCATTCCCGACTAGTGATTGATTATTTGGAGAGCTCGGAATGGTTTTCACTGCCTAATTTCACTGTCACAACAATTGAATCTCACAATTCTATCAGTGCTGGTGATGCCTTGCGCTTTATTTATGAGCGCAATGTGGTATGTTTATTCTCCTCCCCCGAGTATGATGAAAAAATGCTGATAGTGTTTGCTTTGATTAAGGCTTAACTTGTGCTATGTCATAAAATTAAAGGCATTAGGATATTAAAATTGGACAGTATTTACTGCGTCTGGGTTTGTTTGGAGGTATATTAGCTAGTGAGGTTCTGTTTAGTTAGAGGATTTTGAGCATGTTTAGCATTGCTGTTGTAAACAGCTATGTTTGTTGGATAAACTGCGACATTTTTAAGTTTTGGGGAGTATATTTAGCTATTTATGGTGTTGACCTTGCAAAAACTTAAAAAATGAGGTTCTTTCAAAATCAAATTGGAAAAAATCTATTATCATTTAGTAAAGAGGCTTTCTTCTGATTTTTTACCTGAAAGTTGCCATTACCAATAGCAATGCCAAGCATCCTTTAGTTAATATCTGTTTTTCTTGTTTGATTTAGTGAGGTTATGATCATTGTTATTTTGCTTTTGAAGATACTTGGAAATTTTGTGCTTGTTAGTGGAGATACAGTGAGCAACATGTCGCTCAAGCAGGCGATTCAAGAACACAAGGAGAGAGGGAAAAAAGATAACAATGCAGTAATGACAATGGTTATTAAACAGTCAAAGCCTTCTCCAATTACTCACCAGTCACGGCTTGGTACTGATGAATTGTTTATGGCTATAGATCCCCAAACAAAGCAGCTTCTTTACTATGAGGAAAAAGCTGAACACTTAAAGGGGGTTATATCTCTTGATAATTCATTGCTTGTTGATAATCCTTCTATTACACTGCATAATGACAAGCAGGTTTGTTCCTCAAATTATTTCCCAACCTGACAACTGTCTCTGGCTGAAAGGACCAGCTTAAGATCTAATATAGATGATTTTTTTTTTAAACAAATTTCACTATTTTTTTTTTCCCTTGCAGGATTGTTATGTTGATATATGCTCTCCAGAAGTTCTGAGTCTTTTCCAGGACAATTTTGATTATCAACACTTGCGCCGTCATTTTGTTAAGGGATTGCTAGTTGATGATGTACGCTCTAATCTTAACATCCTTTGTAGGCTTTTAGAACATGCATAATGGTTGATATACTTCATTCATTCTAAGAATTGCTTAATGTATGTAGCATGTTGTGATCATGGTCATAGGAGTACACATGCATGTATACTGATGTGGACATGGAAGCTGCTTGCTGCAGGTTGATATATGGGTTTGTCTTAAATGTGCAAAAGAGAAAGTTTGTACAATCTCTTACATTGTCCCTTATATAGTTTACATTAATTTATGAGAATACCTGTGGATGTTACTTTCCCCCTGAAGAGTAGACAGCTGTTGCATCTTTAATTTAATTGCCGAACAACTGTAATACTAAACTTCATAATCTTCATTTCAACGTTTAAACTTCATAATCTTCATTTCAACGTTTTATTATCTTTGGTATACTTTGAAATTTTCACTTTTCAATCCATTTGCCTTTATTAATATATCCATACACATTTCTTTTATTTTCTCATATTGATTTTTTTCTTAATTCATTTGGCACACTTTAGTAAAGTTAAATATTAATTTTTAAAAGATGCACTTTTTTGTTAGGCTTTGAAAGATGATTGTTTTTTTTTTAATAATAATAATCCACTCTTAAAAAGTTTGCAGTTTGCTGAATTTTTTACATTCTTTAGACTCTATTGATGGTTTGCAGATTATGGGTTACAAAATATTCACTTATGAGATTCACTCAAGTTATGCGGCTAGGATTGATAACTATCGAAGCTATGACACTATCAGTAAGGACATCATTCATAGGTGGACATACCCATTTGTGCCAGATGTGAATTTCTTTGGACATTGTGCAACTAAGGTTGAAAGAGAGGGGATGTACCGAGCATCAGGTAAAAGTATAGATTGCTAATCTAACTTGAAACACATTAATTGCATTATCTAGTAACTATATTTTTCTTTCTTTTTTTCAAGTTATTATTTTTTTTAATAATAGTAATGCTCCAGGTTTTGCATTTTTCATTTCATGTACTGCGCCATTAGTTTGAAGCATTGTGGATTTATGGTGCTTTTCATATGTGCAGCTAGAACCTCGCTTTATTTTCTTGATTGCTTTTTCTTCGTCTTCTATGTTGTATTCTGCGGAGAGGTTGTGATGTAATAATGTGTAGTTCAGATTTCAGTATCCAATATCTATCTTATTTTATGGTGCGATTTTAATGGCTGTACCATAATGCTTTTTTGTTTTTTTCCATTGGGTCATTTGTTGGTTTAGAAAATCTCATTACTGGCCTGGTGAGCTGTTAATAAAATAATAATAATAATAAAATGACATTTCTTCACTTAGTTGTCATGTAGCAGTACTTTTCAATAATGACATCCCTTTATGTCCTTGGCTAAGTGGCAAAGCATCCTTATCCTCATTGAGAGGAGGAGCTCCTTCTTATATTTTTTATATTTACTATTTGATACTTTGTGCTAAGTGGTGCTTCATGATTTTTATTTTCTTCAGAAATAGAGCAATCTCATTCTGCGCAAATTGGTCCTTTCACTGTTATTGGAAAAGGGACCAGAATTGGGAACAACTCAAAGATTTCAAATACTGTTATTGGAAAAGGCTGTGCAATTGGATCAAATGTTTCAATAGTAGGTTCCTATATATGGGATGATGTCACTATTGAAGATGGCTGTGAGCTAAGGCATGCAATTGTATGTGATGGAGTGATAATAAAGTCAGGTGCAGTTTTGGAACCTGGTGTAGTATTATCTTTCAAGGTATTTCATAAAAAATCTACTATTTTTATTTGCCTTCCATCATTTTAATATTCTTTCTTGTGATACTTACATTTGTTGAACTTAACATGTTGCCAAGATGTTCACTTATTAACATATCAGTCAATGTGCTGGGGGCACAACTTCGACAGAAAATGAAAAATGCTTTTCAGAAATTTTTAGGGACTAAAAAATTATCTTAACATCAGACAGCATATGACTTCGTAATTTAGTAAGTTATATATTGTGTTATGATGTTAAGTTTCAATAGTGCAACAATCTAGATTTATGTGAGAATTCTTAGGATAATTGTTAATGATTAGGGATTACAAAAGAATTTCCATTAGGGCTGAAATAATTATAACTGTCAGTTTTCATTGAGCTTATGCCATATCATGCTGGATATGTAATACTTTTTACTTGTAATCTT